>JANJPH010000188.1:0-19986 GCA_030407195.1 [Candida] tunisiensis
GAGGACGTGGTTGCTGAAGCTGTTGAGATTCGTCCTCCGGAATTTGATCCGACCAAGAAATATCCCGTCTTGTTCTACGTCTACGGGGGTCCCGTATGGCGGTTCCAACTGACACGCGTGCCCTTTGGCAGACGTGGGAAACTCAGCTACCCGTGCTTGAATCCCCCACGTTTGACGCTTGGCAGCTGTCGGACTGAACACGAAGGCGCCTGCAACGCCTGCGGGTCTCTGGCTATGTGGGCTTGACGTGGTGGTCGGCCATGGGCCGGTCGGGCACGCCACAATTGCAAGTGGCGAAGCGGGCCAGGTGTCCCGGGAAATAACGCCCGGCTATTGGTGCCATCCGAGGGGCTTCTACCCCCTTTTTCGCCCCGACACCCCAGTATTACGCCACCGGCATTTGGCTTGCTGTGAGTGGCTCGCAGGCCAGGGGCGGTTGACCGTTACCCCGCCACGGCGCACGGTCCCATGCCGACGCCGTTGGCGAGCTGAGCGGAGCGGAGGACGGCGTCCGGCCCGGGCAGACCCTGCCGGGGTCGCCGGCGGAGGCCCGCGATGGCCCCACGGTGCGGGCGCCAAGACGGGTGGCCCCGCGGAGCGTCGTGCCGGGCCTAGTAGCTGCACGGACGGGCTCCACCAGCTCGCCAACATGCGCTGGCGATTCGCAGAACCCAGCAGACGGTGATCGTCCGCCGGGTCAGCGCTGCAGGGAGCATTGCTGGCATGGGGTGCTCGCCACGCGGCGGTGACAGTGCCTGCGCTGGGCTCGCCTGTCACCTGAGCACAACTCTGCTGTGCGATGCCGCGGTTGATTACTTACAGTGCGGACAAAAAGCTAATGTTATCCTGCAGCGGGCACTGCAGGCCAATGCACCCCCCAGTTACGGGGATCTATCACATGCCGCGCGTGTGTGTGGGGTAGGCCCTCAACAATTGCGGAGACGGTCGGGGGGCGGGGAGGGGCGGCGGGGGACCGACGGTGAAACGGCCGGCCACCTGACCATGGTTGAGACCATAGCCAGATCGTCCGACACCGATTGTCCCTGACTCAGTCTGTCCCAGCCTACCTGCCTGCCAAGTGCTCCAGACATGTACGATTTCTGATCAGCCTCGGCCGCGTTCTCGCCATGTCCGGGCACACTGGGCGCCAGGCGCTAGCCACCACACGCACAGGGGGGCGGGTCGTACCCGAATCTGACTGATTATGCCTGTCTCACCCCCTGGCAATGTGATACGGCTCGGCCCGGAGGCGGTTAGACTAGCCCATGCGCATTACATTTTGTTTCTCCCGCGCACCGTGGGCCGCCCCTCACGGCCTGGCCCATCGGGTTTGCCCAAACAAGCGCCCGCCCACACTTGCCTGACCACTGCACAGGTCGGCGCGGACATGAAATACCCAGGACCACATTCTCCGCTGTGCCAAAGAAAGCTATATGGCACTGTCATCTCATTAGACACAGCTCAGATATTCTACACCCTTGCATTCCACTGCACTTAACCGATCTAGCTCGATCTGTGTGTTTTAGAGTTAGGCCTGTCTGGCCGGCGCTGGACGGTCCCATGCGTCCTTTGTTGGCTCAGCTGGCCCAGGGCCTGTCTCGGGCTTGGGGGGCCATGGACTTATTTCCGCCACCAGCGATCAATTCCTTGCCCCGTGTGTTTGGCCTGTTTCATCGGCCTGCCGCTCTACTGGGAATAGTTCCGTTGGTGAGACAACGCCTGTGTCTAGCCGCGCGATGGTGCGCACTTCCCTTTTTTTCCAACACCCTCTTGTGTACACCCATGCCTTGTGACCAGAGGTACCTAAACGTCATAGCCACACGGATACCCAGTCCCCGCCTCTTTTGCGTCCCGATGGGGTTTGGTGTACGAGGATCATGAGGCGCTGGGCACAAAGGCATAAACCGCCCTGAGGCCAGAAGTCTCCGCACAGGCCAAACAGCCCAGCTCGCTTACACGATTGGCATGCGCCAGGAGCGCCGTGGCGGACTGATCACTTGCGACTGCGATCTTGTGTTGCCCATGCACACAATACGAAGGTGGCGCTGCCTTCTGCTTTGGCTACGATGTACCTGTCGATCAATTGCGGCAATCCGGGCCCGCTGAACGGGCGCCGCTCGTGGCGTGCGGCTGACCAGCGTCACCTGACCCTCCACGTGACCGCCCGTCCCGTGACCCGTCAGGCGACCAGTCTATGCCTCCGTATAGCGGTTCGCGGAGCCGTCCGGGCCCCTCAAAACCCTATACGGCACCGTCCACGTGGCCGTGGTACCGTGTCGCGTGTGGCCGGCTCCAGACGCGGTTTTGAGTGTGGCACGTAGCCAACCGCCCCCGTAGCCCCTACCTCGTCCTCACCGGACGAACGCACTTAGGGCGTTATCCATGCTACTGAACGCGCTTGGGGCGCTGCCACTACTAGGCACTGCCTCTGCCACTGAACGTGGCCGGACGGCCCCACGCGCTTCTCTCGTACGGCTGTTCACTCGCACATGCCAATTGGCAACACTCAAAATCAAGGTTCCCCATAAACCTCACCCCCTCACGCTCTGCTAGCGTGTTTGCCGTCCATATCTGCTTATAGTATACAAAGGCTGAATGGCTCGCTCTAAAGCGTATCCGAGCTGTTCTTCAACATCTCCCCCTCACCTTCTGAACTGGCCCAAGTCGTTCCTCTGGATGAAGCCTCCACTCATCTCGACACGCCCAACTGTACTGCTCGAGGTCAACCTCCCCGTCGTGTTATTACGGCTGTCGTATGAGGCAAGAACAGTGCGAGTCTGCCAT
Source organism: [Candida] tunisiensis (assembly GCA_030407195.1). Taxonomy (NCBI): domain Eukaryota; kingdom Fungi; phylum Ascomycota; class Dipodascomycetes; order Dipodascales; species [Candida] tunisiensis. Next base: position 2,785 of record JANJPH010000188.1, read on the forward strand.
CTTTCTCGTAATCCCAGAAGCACCCGCCACGAACCCACTTCTCACGAACAGGCCGCAAACTTTAGTTGACGACTGTTTGGGCACATCGTCGATGTCAGTACGTTGGCCTACTGACATGCCCCGACAACCCTTAGTCTAGTCGCGTCCTAAAGACATATATCCATGTCAATTGCCCGTGGCACGACGAGCATCAGGCCACACGGAAACCCGACAAGTCATCTTCCCCGGTCGCCCAAACAATTTAATGGGTCTAAGCTCATTCTCCGTGGCGACCAGCCGTTCACCTGGCACCCAGACCTGGTTGCCACAGCTTTCGTCTGACGCGAAAAGCCCGTTGATGGCATGTCTAATGACCGCCATGTCGTCGTTGAACGCGTACTTTGCACAAATCATCTACACCAAGCGCACCGTTGCCGAGGAGTCCGAGACTTCGCCATGTTCACTAGGAGACGGCTGTCGTGCAGCCCGTCCACCAGTGGCAACAAAAGATTTCGAAACCAAAGCTAATGTTGCCGCTGGAACGGACACGGGTGGTCGGGCGATACTTGTCAGGTGCCAACCACACGCTGGAAGGGCTAGCGTCTCCAAAGTAGATGAGAAGGTGCGACTGGAACAACAAGCACCGCACGAAACAGACGAGTGGAGCGCCCTTTTCGACTCCGCCCGGGGTACCGAACATGATGGGAATCAAGACGTCACCGGCACAATCGATAGCACGGGAAGCTGGGCCACTTCAGAATCACCGGTAAGTTCAGCTTGCCCAGTCGATACGCCTCCCTCGACTATCGATTCACTCGACCCAAAGGGCTCGGTGGCGTTGAAACGACTATCATCCTCAAAATCTACTCTGGGCACTGTGAATGAGGTTGGCGAGGCGTCAACATTGGGACGCAGAACTACCACTTACGCTCAAGATCCGCCACAGGTTGTGGCGGCGGCTCCTGAATGGCAACGAGAGCAGTTACGGACTGCGGCATTCTGTGCAGTAATTGAGCCCGGATCAGTCGATGGGCAATCGTATCGAGGCACCGCTTATTTGCCCACCGGGCCTTATTCTAGCGATGCCTATGGCATATATCCTGTTGACAGTCACAACTGTCTCCCAAACGTCGCGCTGACTGAGAGGTACTCTGGACTGAACTCGGCCAACGCTATTGCGTTCGTCGGAAAAACATGCAAGAACGAAGACGTTCTGGCCACCATTCCGCTCCGAGAACACTCACAATCCTCCACCTTGACCGTGCCAGGTACTTATCTCTCTGGCCACCGCCTCATACGACAAGCCATGGCAACTTTTCCGTCACATAAACCCACCCCGCCGGCGGAGATTGCATACGCCATGACTGCGACGACAAATGGAGTAACGAAGATGTCCCCGCTGGGGAGTTCTTGTGCAATACCTCCAAGTCATCACTTGACTGGGCGTGCATTTGGAGAAGTCTTGTTGAATACGAGGTTTCCTATGGAGGTAGGTCGCCTGATTACAATGCAGGCACGAAAGGCATTTCACCAACACGGAACCGCGCTGAAAAACGCGGGATGCAATGTGACATGGTTTTGCCGGAAAATCGAGGCAATGTGCTACTATCGATGCGCTATATTGCTGCTCTCGAAGTTTCAATCAGATTTTCACCGCCTCCGTGCTGTAGACTTATTGCCATTAACTGACAGCCTAGAAGGACCCGCAACAACCAGTTCCCCGCTTGGCTTGGGCTGGAAGATGTATCTTCAGTTTCTGGCTCTATTGCGGCACCACGAGTGGCAGTACGTGAACCTACTTGCTACTGTCAAGCGATGGCTTCTTATAGGACTCGACCTGGATCCCACAACTGGCACCATTGACCGCGGACTCAGCGACTACAATTTTCAAGCGATTGTAGCTGAAGACTGGTGTTTCTTTAAGGATGTCAAAAATGAAGTCCGGCGAAGCTACGGCAAAGCACGGAGTGATGGCGTCAGAGCCATGATGTGTGCAGTTGTTAAGACAACTCTACCAACTGGCGAGATGTATCACGATGCCAGCCACCGGAACGGTGCTTCTTGTTCCACTACAGACGTCAGAGAATGGTGCAATTGGCCGTCGCGTGTTGAACAACTGATGTCTGAGGAGAGCACTGTTCCGCTAGACCCACAACGTCTATGTGATGACATGGGCCTGGTTTACGCTGGCAGGATATTTTCCAATAGCCACATAACCTCTCAGGTACAGCGTGGCATGGCTGCCTTTCGCACTTTGGAAATATTCCTCGAAGCACACGTCGCGCCACAACTTGATAGGCTTGCAGATGATCTCTTGCCACGATGTTTTTTATGACAGCAACTTAATGTATTATGGTCCCTCACGCCAACCTCTATTATTTACATGTCACAGTTCCTTTTCAAGCACCGAATCCTTCGATAATTCGCTGCTCCTATCCGTGTCATCCGCATCCAGCATCGCCTTTGCGCCTTCCTTCACATCGCCGTCACCGAGACGCTTGCGCTTCTGGTAAAGACCCCTGAGGTATGGAGTTCCCTGAACCGGTCCCTCACGGCGATAAAGTTTGAGAGCTTTGATCTTCTCCTCCTCTGGAATTTCCTCATCTACGAGGATGCCAGCAACATGCTTGGTTACCTCCTCGTAGTAAGCAGGGCTCAGCACGAACTTGCCAGCTAGCACGGCCTTCTGCATTTCGGGAGGCTGCTGGCGACTTGCACGTGCGAACGCAACTGGAGTGTCGAAGCCCTCGCCCTCTCCAAGCTTTACACCAGCATTGTTCAGGTCATGGAGCATTCCCTGACGGTAAGCCTCGCGTATCCCGCCGGCTTCGTGGATCTTGGCCTGGCGATAGGCGTCGCGCCATTCGTCGGGCACAGCACGGCGCGCACCAGTCCAGCCGATCGCAGTCAGGCTATCGACAGTGACATTGGGGAGATCGGGCGCGAGAGCGGGGAAGATTTTGCCGAGGGGATTGAGCGAGACGGGGTTGATCGCTCCAAACCATAGGACGCAAAAGATGATAATGACCTTGATGGTATGGGCAGCAAAGAAACCCCATTGATAGGCAGGCTTGCTCCACGACTCGGGCATCTGACCGGCCAACGGCATCCGCTGGCCCTGATTGAAAAAGGGGTAGATGTGATCCTCCACGATGTAGAAGAGAACAGTGGTGAGCTGATGGCCTGGAGTTGGACTGATCAGGTCAGGCAGGTCAGTGTACAGCCAGATGAGCAGCAGCGAAGTGACGGTGAGAAGTCGGCCGTAGTGCATCTCCCATTTTGGGACGACCAGCTGGTTCTCCCAGATCACAGATCCGAGGTCGGCGTTTTGATCGACCTGGCGCAGCCACTTTTCAGCGCTGGCCTCCTCGGCAAACAGCAAGCCGCCCTCGGCGGTGAGAAAGCCGGGCTCGCGCGATACAGCGAAGCCAATGGGGAAGCGCTTGTAGAAATACGACGGGCTGAGCACCGTAGGGAGGGATTTGAAGACCTTGTGCAGGTACTTGACGGGTTCCTTTCGAGGCATGTTGAAGCAGTAGTCCTTTTCAAAGTCGTCATTCATGCGGATAAACACGTCCATGTTGTCCGCATTCTTGCGGACGGCGCTGGACCCCTTCTTCGGGGCGTCCGTAGAGCTCATCGAGGGTCTGTTTCAAGTCTGACTACCACGGCCGTGAGTTGTTTGACAAAACGCCGGTCAAAATGCGGGCCATAACGAAAAATGTGGGGTGAAACGACGGTGGCAGGTTGGGCGGGTAAGGCTGATCCCGGAAGGTTCAGTTTTTCCGAGCCGGGTAAGCCCTAATGCGGCTCGCCGCTTAGCGAGCTTTTTTTGCCGCCCAGCGCGGCTCAACTGAGCTCATGACCTGGATGTGGAAGTTCATTGCCGCAGAGGGCTCACGACCGAGAAAATCGAAGCCGCACAATGCGGCTCGGGCTCACGACCTTGCACGAGAATCTGAGCCGCACGCTGATCCATTGGCAACCTCCATCATCGCGTCGAGCATGAGTCGCGACTTCTACCACTTGACGCTGGCTCCGCCGACGACGGTGCTGGCGTCGGTGCTCGGCAACTTCTCCGGCACCAAGACTCAAGAGCTTCTTGTTGCACGTGGGACACGTCTCGAGCTCCTCCTCCCAGATCTCTCCACCGGCGCCATTGCAACAGTAGTCTCGCACGACTGCTTCGGCATCATTCGCGGGATCCAAAAGTTTCGCGACGCTGGCAGCCGCAAGGACTACGCCATTGTATCGTCAGACTCGGGACGCATAGCCATCTTGGAGTACAAGCCGGACAAGAACCGCTTCGTCCAGCTGAAACTCGAAACATATGGAAAGACAGGGACACGCCGCGTCGTCCCCGGCCAGTTCCTTGCTGTCGACGCAAAAGGGCGTGCAGCAATGGTCGCGTCCGTCGAAAAGAACAAGCTGGTATACATCATGAACCGCGACTCCAACGCAGAAGTCACCATTTCCTCTCCCCTGGAGGCGCATCGAAGCCGTCATCTGACGTATGCACTGGTGGGGCTTGATGTGGGCTACGAAAATCCTGCGTTTGCAGCCCTCGAAGTTGACTACACAGAGTCCGAGGAATCTGCCGACGCCTACGCCGACTCCACTAAAGCGCTCACATACTACGAACTGGACCTCGGCCTAAACCATGTTGTGCGCAAGTTCAGCACTGTGGTGGACCGCAGCTCATCTTCTCTGTTCGCAGTGCCCGACGCCGTCCCGGATACAAGCTCACGCGAGGCGCCCGGCCCTGGTGGTGTGCTAGTCGGGGCCAACAACTGTATCTATTACCATCATTCCAACCTTCGGGAACCTCTGCGCGTCTGGTTGCCGCGACGGGAAACCGTGAAGGCCGAACCAGAAGTCAAAGCCGAGCCCGACGCGGTCAATGGCACTTCTAACACCGCACTCAACGGTGCTGCTTTCGACAATCCAGATCCTGTAGTAGCTGTCTGTGGGACATGCCACCGGATGCGGGACGAGTTCTTTTTTCTGCTCCAAACTAACCTCGGGGACATATTCAAACTAACCTTTGAACTGTCACAAGACCTCGATGTGAAGGGAATGACACTATCGTACTTCGACACCATACCCGTGGCTGTGAGCCTGAATGTGTTCAAGACTGGTTTCTTATTTGCCGCATGTGAGGCCGGAGACCATCTGTTCTTCCAGTTTGACAGTCTCGGAGCGGACGAACCACAACGGTGGCAATCGGTGGCTGCCCGTGACGTGCCATCGACGATTCGCGATCTCGAGGCCCCAACTGCGGTCGTTCCGACTTTTCAACCTCGGTCATTGAAAAATCTCGTACAGGTCAGCTACCTCCCATCTCTCAACCCGTTGATGGGGGCACGAATAGCGAACCTGGCTGGCACGCAGGCACCACAGGTGTACGCCATCTGCGGGCAGCAGGAGCGCAGCAGTCTTCGCGTGCTGGATTACGGCTTAGAGGTACAAGAGATTGTGTCCAGTGAGCTTCCTGGCTCGCCGACGGGTCTATGGACGACCAAGCTGTCGCAAGATGACGTTCACGACCGCTACATCATCCTCAGCTTTAGCAATGGGACCCTTGTGCTAGGAATTGGAGAGACCGTTGAGGAGGTCACAGACTCGGGACTTCGCAGTAACGTCTCCACGTTGGCTATCCAGCAGATGGGCCCAGCTTCGCTTGTGCAAGTCTTCCCTGAGGGTATGCGCCATATCACGTTTGGCGAGGGTGATAAAGTGCAAACGAACGAATGGGCACCGCCAGACGAGACCCGAGTTGTTTGCGCTGCTACGAACAGCAATCAGGTGGCGTTGGCCCTGTCGAACCGCGAATTGGTGTACCTCGAGGTTGACGAAGAGGGACAGCTCAATGAGTACGATGAGCGAAAACCTTTATCTGGAATGCCCACATGCCTGAGCTTAGGCACACCGCCAGAGGGTCGTGTGCGATCGCCATTCCTGGCCGTGGGCTCCGACGACCAAACAGTGCGGATCATCTCGCTGGATCCTAGTTCTCTCCTTGACTCCCTATCCGTGCAGGCTGTTACTGCTGTACCCACCGACATTTTGATAATGTCGATGGTTGACTGGACGCGAACGGCTGGCATGGCCCAGCCCGATACCATCCAGACATCGACGCTGTATCTACACATCGGACTTGAGAACGGCCTTTATTTGCGGTCTGTGTTGGATCCACTCTCAGGTGAAGTAACCGCAACTCGCACACGCTTCCTAGGACCGCGTAGAGTGACATTGTTTAGCACCAAGGCAGAGGGCCAGAACACTGTTCTCGCTCTGTCCACAACGCCGTGGCTTGGATTCGTGCAAGGTACAGCGTTCCAGCTCCTGCCACTCTCATACGATCCGTTGGATATCGCATGGAGTTTCTCCAGTGCAGACTTTTCTGACGGGATCATTGGAGTCCAAGGCAACATCATGAAGATTTTCGGAGTCGACAATCTCGCAGGAAGTGCCCTCAGACAGGATCTTGTCCCTCTGAAGTTCACTCCTCGTCGAATCGTACAGAACTCCTTTTCATCTCATTTCTACGTGATCGAAGCAGATAACGGCGTTCGCGCGCCCCCGCCACCCGTGAAAGCTGAGGATGGCACTATTTCACCCAACTCCAACCAGCTGCAATTTGGATATGAAAAAGAGAAGGGTAGCTGGGGTTCTGTGATCGAAATCATCGATCCAATTGGGAAGCAAGTTGTCCACACCGAGTACCTAGATAACGATGAGTGCGCTATCTCGCTCGGAACGTGTCGGTTCGATACCGATCAGGGCAGGGAATGTCTAGTCGTGGGCACCGCTCAGAGGTACTCTCTCAGCCCAGGTCAAGCGCCCAAAGCCGCGGCATATTACATTCGGCTTTATGATTTCGACGAGGACGGGACTACGCTTAGACTTGTGCACCGCACCGTAGTGGACCAGCCCCCGAGCGCATTCACTGAATTCCAGGGCCGCCTTCTTGCTGGCCTTGGAGCAACGCTACGGATATACGACATTGGCATGAAGCAACTGCTTCGCAAAGCCGAGCGTACCTTGTCAGGGTTGTCGGCAATCACGTCATTAGATTGGCAGGGCAATCGGATTCTCGTTGGCGATGTCCGTGAATCCCTGACATATGTTGTATACAAGGCCGCCGACAACAACCTTGTGCCATTTTGTGATGACGTGGTGGCACGACACACAACATGTTCGATGATGCTGGACTACGAAACTGCAGTGGGTGGTGACCGTTTTGGAAACCTTTTTGTGGTGAAGGTACCTCAGCAGGCCTCCGAGCTATCCGACGAGGATCGGCATGGCACTTTCCTTGTCACAAAGCCACCCTACCTCGATGGGGCGCCGTTCAAACTCGAGCTAGCATCCCACTTCTATTGCCAGGATATTCCGACATCCCTGCACAAAGCGACATTTGTGCCGGGCGGACGCGAAGCCGTCGTGTGGACTGGACTTCAAGGTACTATCGGAGCATTAGTCCCGTTCGCCACTGCGTCGGATTCCGAGTTCTTCCACCGCCTGGAAGCTCAAATGAGGGACCATGATAAGCCCCTCGCAGGACGCGACCACCTGATGTTTCGCAGCTACTACGCTCCAGTCAAAGGTGTGGTTGACGGTGACCTTTGTGAGCGCTTCACATTACTTGCTTCACAGACCCAAGAGCGAATAGCAGCATCTCTCAGTCGTTCGGTTCGAGAGATAGAAAAGAAGCTCGGCGACGCCCGCACAAGGACTGCCTTTTAATAATATGTACAGACGTGACTAACGATGCTATGACTAGTATACAAGTATGCAATATAGATTTCATAGAGACCGACACTTTGAGATTCCAGGCTGCCGTGGCAGGCCAGCACCGAAGTCCTCGATGTGTAGATATCCTTTTCTGTCGACGATGAGCAGCGCAGTGCCATCCTGCGTGAACCTCATGCTACCAGCATTGGCCGCCTTCGACGCCGATGCAACCTCCGTGACGATGACGACTTTTCGGCGGTCATTATCAAGCCCAGGACTGTGTGAGACGTAGACAACTCCAGACCGGTCCAGAAATGCCACAGCGTCGCCCCGTGGGGACTCAGCAGCGTTGTGTATCGATGAACCCACTTCATCAAAGCGCATCAACATCGACGGCTGTGCAACGCCCGGATAGTTGGATATGAGGTTGATGTTGCAGTCAATGACAATGGGTGCCGCGTTGTGCGAGCAAGAAGTGACAGCCATGCGGGAGTTGTCGGGAAAAAAGCGAACACTGGTGATGCCCTGGCTCTCAAGACTGTTGTCCAGCCGTCGTGATGACTTCATTACGAGCCGGGGTTGACTAGGCGTCAAAAGATTGATGACCATGAACCGGCTCTCCGTTGTAGTTGAGCAGGCAAGAAATTGTTCGTCGTGGCTGAATGACACAGTGCCAATAGGGTCGCGATACGGAATTGTGACTGTAACGGTCTCAATCTTTTCTCCACTGGACCGATGTGCGAAGTTGTTGACGCAGTGCAGAACAATCATGGGTTGCTCGCCATGGGCGCTGAAGCTGCTACCGAGTGAGCCACCAGATCCTGCACTATTGGTTCGGCTTTTACCTGCTATGCCACAAGCAATGAGACTGCCATGATCTGAGATTGCTACGCAGCGCACAGGGAAAGGCGAGACGTGTGTGTAAACGGGCCGGCCACGGTCCTCGACGTCGTGGACGCGAAGCACGCTCCGTAGTGGCGTCCCTGAGATCGACTCCCGGCAGTTGCCAGCTATCACAAGGTAGCGGCCCGTCATATCACAAAAGCTCTGGTCCCAGCCAGATAGATGTTCTTCTGCGGCCTCATGATTGGAGGATCCACCACTCACAGATGGTCGAAGCGATGTGGTGTCACTGTGTTGACCCTGCGAAAGTTTAGAACTCTTCTCCACGCTCGTGCCAAACTCCCCCGTACTTCGCCCAGCACATAAAAGCGTGGGTGTATCATTGTAGTTCGCTGGTACGGCGTAGCATTCCCACTTCTTTTCCGAGATGAGCGCGAATCGAGTCGCATCTGGGGATATGCAGCTGGCCACAAATGTCCGCGAGCGAGGCAGGAAGTTATGATGGGTAGAGTGCTGGAATTGCTTGCGGAACGACGGGAAGCACTTGCTGAAATAAAACTCGCGATGCTCGTCTTCTTTCATTCGTGCCCCAAGCGACGACAAAGAGAGATGGTCAGTGCCTCCCAAGGTGATGTTCAAGTTGCTGCCTGATCCAGACGGTCCGACTGTGGAGGGAGAAGTGGATGCAATAGGTGGATGCTCCACCCCGCTGATCCAATCCTCCACGTTTCCGCCCGCAGTGAGCGGGCTCTTGGCGGAGCTCGTGTCGGCGGAAGTCTTACGCGACTCCTGGCCGGGGCTGCGATGATGCTTGAGACTGGCATCCCCGCTCCCCAGGGTGTAGGCACTAGAGCTGCTAGGAAGAACGCTGCTTGTCGCAATAGATGCGAACATTGACAGGAGAGTGGATCCACCACCACCCGCGTTCAAGCCGCCTCCACTGGCCACACTGCCCTGACGGGCGCTCGCACTCGACAGAGCGTTCTTGGAGCTTCGGCCACCACTGCTTCGCGTGCCACCAGATGAGAAAGGCGTGAGCTGCGCCGGAGACGCGTCGTCTGAGGGCCTCTTCTCGTCCAGGCGTACGGACGCCATCAAGGCGTGTAGCCGCTGCAATGCCAGGATGGGCCCAACATATGTGGCGCCTCGTTCGCCACACAGCCAGCACACGCGCTCGCCCAGTTTCAGCTGCACCTCGCGTTCGGACACCACGCAACCACAGCTCAGCATCGCCGCGTCCGTTGGCGTGCGCCCTAGTTCTCGTCGTACACTCTGTAGGGTTTCGGCGCAGTCGGCAGGGCCCCGTCCGGTGTCTGAGTCGCTGGCAGTCCGCAGGACGGCTGTTGGCGACAGAGACTGCGGCTGTACGCGGACGTCGTCGGCTTTGGCACGCTGGGTGGCGTCCAAGAGCATGGGCGTGTCAAGCTGGGGGGCAAGTCGTGACGGCTGAGCTGGCAAAGACGGTGGGACTGGATCTGACACATGCTCGTGCGCATGGCTTGGGGCTGGCACCTGGACTGGAGGCCCGGCAGGCCGCTGGCTAGGTTCTGAGGCTGGGTGGCCCGGCACACGGCTTGCTGACAGTAGCGGTTCAGCGTCGACGGCAGGTTTCAGTGGTGCGTCGGCGCCTTGGGTGGGGGCTGAAGGGCCGGCAGCAGGTATCCGTGGCGGGTCGGGGACACTGGAGGCCGCTGGCCGAGGTGGCGGGGGCGGGGTGGTTGACTCGGGTTGCAGCCACTCTGATGCCGACCTGGCCGAGCCAGTACTGCATGAACGAGCGTCCAGGCTAGAGTAGCGCAGGGGGATGGTCGGTGGCCCGCCCGGTGTAGCGGGCACAACGGCGTGCGCCAGGGGCCTGGCGCTGCCGGCTGTGCTGGCGCTGGAGGCCAGCGACGCCGACGGCGACGGGCAGGCGTCGACACGGTCCGGGCCACCGAGGCGGGCGGCGTCCGTGTCAGGGAGCAGTCCTGGGTGTCCTGGCGGGCGCTCGGTCTGCGGCGTCATGACCCGGCTGCTGGCCATTGCACAACCATGCCACAGGGGGGCGATGCGACGGCTTGACGGCGAGCTGGAGTACCCGAGTCGCACGCTTAGTCTGGCTCGGGGTGACGCAGGTCGCTGCGGTGGGCGGGGAAATGGCGGTGATCGGTGCAGGAGGGGGTCAGGTGACCGGCACGTGCGGCGGTCACGGGATCCGGTGTACACGTGATGAAGTCACGGGACACGTACTTAAAGCACGTGACGCGGTCACGCGACATGCACTGTACACACGTGACGCGGTCACGACCGGCCACCGCCACTTCTACTTTATTCCCCCGCGATACAGACTCCTAATGACGCGGTTGGCCACCACCGTCTCGCGCACAATGCCCTGGACGTGGTGCGGCACCACGCGCCCGTACCACACAGTGCTGCCGTCGGGACGAAAGTATATCACGTTGCCAGCGTACGCGTGGCCGCCCACGTGAGACATGACCCCCACCTCGACCCCCGCCGGCGCCGTGCGCGGGTCGTAGAGCAGGCCCTCGCGCCCGAGGACCGCCTCAAACTCGCGCTGGAGCATCGGCGCGACGATACCACACCGCACGTCACGGCTGCCGTGCCCGCACACTAGCATCAGCCGCCGTGCGCTGTGCCGGTGCGGCAGCTCGCTCTCAAACCCTGCCGGCCGCTCGCGCAGGCTCGGCCGTCGCAAGAACGCCCTCACCAGCGCCTCGGCGTTGCCTCGGTGCAGATCGGGAAAGTACAGCCCGTCCGGGTAGAGATGCGCGCTCGCCGTGCTGCCGGGCGCCGGTGGCAGGCTTGTGTTGGTCACCATGACGGGGTACTCGGGGTCTGCGAGCCCGCCGTCGCCGCTGCGCAGCTCGTGCAGCACCGCCGCCACCGACCCGGCCTCGTCGTGGATCCGCGACGGCCAGTCGGACTTCCCGGTGTGGATCAGAAGCTGCTTCGCGTGCACCGCCACCGTGCCCCGGAGCTGCTTGCGGTGGTCAATCTCGAAGCCCTCGGGCCACTCAGGCATGCAGTGGGTGCAGCCGGTGTCGTAGGTCGGCGGGGGGCACTGGCCCACCATGGGAGGCGGCCGGCGCGCCGTGTGCACCAGTCTGGCCGCCGTGTGCGCTGCGCTTGCCGCCCTGAGAGCTCTCATGACTTGTGTCGCACTCCGTCGTTCGCCATTCCGTCATCGTCCGTGCCGACCCTTTTTTCCGCAGTCGGCGACATGCAAGCCCCTGCGTGCGCCGCACTGAAATTTCCGACCTAGACGCTCCGACGGCCATGAACTGCGCTATCTGCGGCCACGAGCCGCGGAAGTACAAGTGTCCGCGCTGCGGGACGCCGTATTGTTCACTGCCATGCTACAAGGTCCACAAAGACGTCTGCGCTGGCCCGGCCAAGGCGCCTGAGCGCCCGCCACCAGCCTCAGAGCCCGCGCAGATCAACGCCATGCCGGACAACGAGCGGTTCGAACGCGCCCTGCGCGACGAGCAAATCGCCTATTTCCTCACGTTCGACAGCTTAAAATACCATCTCAACACTGTGCATCAGATCCTCTCCAGCGCGGAGTTCTCGGGTGAGGCCACGTCGGACGGCCGCCGCGACATGGCACTCAAGAAGATCGCTGAGCTTCGCATTGGCGGCCGTGAAGAGAATGAGCTTGTCGAGGAGTTTGTGGTCCGTCTCCTCGACCTCCTCGAGGGCGACAGCCAAACCTAGTGTACCTGTCCCCGCCATCGATGTTTTGGGAGGCCGCGGGCGGCAGTCTTGACACGGAAGATCTCGCCGCCGCGGTCCGCCTCGCGACCGCTGCCCGGGTGCACGTACGATGCGTCCTCCAGATGCAACGATGCCGTCGTCACAAAGAGCTCATCCATGTTTGGCCCGCCGAACGTCGGGCAAGACACGCGCTGTGCCGGGAAAAAGTACTCCTCTAGCAGCTCTCCTCTCGCACTGTACCGCTGCACGCGCGACGCATTCCAAACCGCTGTCCACAGACAGCCGTCGTCGCTCAGACAGAACCCGTCTGGCTCGGGCGAGTCAACGCCCTCGACTGAAATCCGGACGAAGGGCCGTCGGTTGGTGGCTGCGCCGGTCGCCGGATCGAAATCGGCTTGGAATATGGTGTAGGTCTTGGAGTCGGTAAAATACATGGTTCTGCCATTGGGAGACCATCCAATGCCATTGGGAATTGATACGTTGTGGAACACAGCCCGCACTGTTAGGTCGGGATCAAGCCGATATACTGTGCCATTAGGTCCAACTTCGGCATGGAAATCGGCCATTGTGCCAGCGAAGAACCGGCCGTGCGAGTCAATTGCGCCGTCGTTGAATCTAAGGTCCGAGTCCTCAGCGTGAATTGGAGCCACATATTTCAGGTCCAATTGGTTCCTGTCGCTGGCCGAGGACATATCAAGTAGTGCAAATCCACGCTTAGCTCCAACAATGAATCTACCACGTTGCTCCGTTAGACCCAAAACCCCAATACTGTCAGGGACGGCAACATAGTTGAACACCGTGGGGTCGTCGGCAGTAGTGCTGGATCCGAAGTCTTTCCAATAGACCTTCTTGCCGATGATGTCCACCCAATACAGCCGCTGCTCTTCATCTACCCATGTCGGGCCCTCGGCCAGCCGACAATGTGGCTCAATTGCTGCCTCGCTCACGTCAAACCTCTTCACCATGGTTCCTTGTGGTCGACTCCGCAGGTTCCGGACAGTGTCGTGCGTCGCACCACGTGACAAGGTCATATGACCATTATCGTCAACAGTAACTTCTACGGGAAAGGCACATCAACTTGACATAATCTAATCACTCGACGTTCTTCTTGACCATGCCGCGGATCTCGTATAAATAGGTTCTGTCGTAGGCGTCATTTGGGCCGAACCAGCCCCTCGTCTTACGTTCCCATCGCTCCTCCTCATGTCGCTGCCGCCGCTCGAACTCGGGCGTCAGGTTGAACTCCTCGCCTACCTCGAAGCCGTCGTCCGTCGAGACAGAGGGCGTCATAGTAGGTCGAAGGTGCATGCTTTTGCTTGAGTGAAGCCGCCGATTCGTCGATGCCTCCAACATCTCAATACCTTCAAAGGGATCCTCCTCCTCGGCCATGTTGATCCAACACAGCCGTTCTGGATCGAACACCATGTTGCCGACAACCTGTACACCCTTGTTCGACATGAACGCGATCAGGCCAGGCGCCTTGCTGGCATTCACACTGTCGAACCGCGCCAGATCAACATCATTGCCCTCCCATCTCAGAGTGACAGGATTGAAATGCATCTCGCTGCCCTGCTGCCCGCACACCACAGTTGCCACCGGCGGACCTAGCTGCTGTATCAGTCCGGGTCCCTTTTGCCGCTGCCCACGGCGGGGGCTATCGCGCGAAGTACCGGTTCCGCTCCGTGTCTTGTCCTTGAGACGGCTGCTCGTAGTGTGTAGCCGGTAATTTTGCGTCCGCCTCTTCAACGGCATTTCTCTGAACGTGTCGAGGTTCTCACGGTAGTCTCGTTTGCTGGATTTCACTGTCCGATCCTTGTTAAAGTTCGTTGGCAGCTCGTCAAACAACTCTAGCTCGCTGCCATCGCCGTAGACTTTTAATCGCCGTTTCAACGTAGCAGTAGTAGGGTATCCAGTTCCACGGTTGTCAGGCGTCCGACCGCTTGATCGCCGGCCACCCAGTTGAGCCATTGACTGCACCGGCCGAAGCCCTGACCCAGCCGTCGATGTTTTTCGCATGTCGCCCCAGCTTCCGTCGGTCCCAAGTACGTGACGTGACACAGACCGCTTCACCGTTTTCTTCATTGGAGTCGCGCCGGTGGCACCATCCCTCGCTGGTTCGCGGAGCACTGGCATACTCTTCTTTCGGTCTATGAGAGTAGCAGCGCTGCTCCGTTGAGGTATGTTGGAATTGATTGTGACTGCTGGCATCGCCGTAGGCCGCAAGAAGTCGCGGTACTTTGTACTGTCTCGCGACGCTGACTTGCGCACAACGACGTTTCGGTGTAGGGTGCCCTTGCTGAGATCACCGGCGAAGTCGAGACCATCGAAGAACTCGACATCGTCCTCGATTGCCGCCGTGTCGTTAACTGTCCCCGGCGGCGTCTTATGGCGACCAAGCTGGTTGTGTTGCCGAAGCTGAGCCAACTCTTCCTCAACTTGTAGCTCCGCCGTGCGTCTCTTCTTCTCCAACAGGTCAGCGAAATTGACTTGCTTCGACGGCAGTTCCAAACCCTCGAGAAAGTCCTCTCCGCTGTCTGTCTCTCCCTCATCGCACAAGGATGCGCTTGTGGCAGGAGAAAACACGCTGCTGCTGCGTCGCGACTCTGTGTCATCCCCGAACATATGATCCACGTCACTGTCGGGCTCGGCGGTCGTGGACTGGCCAGTTTGTGCCTGCACGTGTTGACTAGGGAGCCTGAGCTCGCCATCGCCCAGCTCAAAGCCGTCCTCAAAGTCCTCCTCTGGGATGCCGGCTTCTGCGAAAGTCGGGTTTCGCTGATCGAAGAGTGCACGTAGTCTGAGACCGCACCTCCGATCTCGTGGCTGCTTTTGCTTTGTCTGTGTGTCGTCGTCTCCGGCGTCGCTGAGATCATCGAGCGCCGTAACGTCGGCCGCACTGTTCCGGGCGCGAAGAGTTAGCAACGACGAATCCTCTGTCGGCTGCGCTGGTCCTGACTCAACAAAGTCGTCAGACCAATCGTCGCTAGGGCTGCGCCTGGTGTTGGCAGCGCCTGATCCGGGTGAGCTGCGCTGGCTGCCACCTCGCAGACGTGTGATGGTGCCGCCCGTAAGAGCGCTTGCCGGTATGTCCTTGGGTATAGGTATTCCAGCGTCCACTGCGCTCTGGATGAGCTTCATGGACGCCTTCTTCTGAACGCTGCGACTGATTCGAGCGGTGTCGGATTCGAAGGAGTTGTCTCCATGTGTCGCCGAGGACGCGACACGACGAGACCGCGCCGATGCGTGCCGCTTCGTGGGGCTAGGTGTCTTTGGCAGTGGCGGAACGTGGCCATGGGACGCAGGTCGAAGCGTCACAGTGTTTGCAAAATCGGCAGCCAGGTCGTCCATGCCGTCATTGTCGTCCTCCTCTTCGAACGTGGCGAGAATCCCACGGTCACCTTGGCTGGCCGCGCCCGCAGAGCTCACAGACGCCCTGAACTCGACATCAGCGTCGCAGTCAAAGTCGTCGTCCCAGCTCTCCACCCCGTTGCGAGACAGGGTGGCCTTGGACAGCAGTTCGTCGACTGGTGGCATGTGTTGTTTATGTCCGGCTCCATCTGGCAGTTGCGCGTCACGTGACTGAGAGGACGCGTGCCGTCGCTACCAAGTGAGTAGCATGTACCGAATCGCTACCATGTCGCGCTAGTGGAATCCTCGCGCCGTCGCTACCAAGGTAGAGCAGCAGTCCCTAACATGCGGCTACACACAGCCGCACCCCGTGACGTCGCTACCAACTAGCCGCACCCACCGCCGTCGCTACCAATCAGCCCGGACGCTACCAAGCAACCGCGTTCCGGCCCCAACGCCTCCGTCAGCACTGCCCCTGCAAGATGCATAATACAGAGATCATCACGCAACCGTGCATTCCCCTAAGGAACAGAGATCTGTGCCGGGGCCGGTCCCACTACATCTGGCATGGGCGACGTGGCTGGGAGTCGCATCACCTGATGCTGGCGGTAGTGCTCCGAATCGAGATTGCCGGCCAACGGGCGTTGCCTCCCCGCGCGTAGAGTTTTGCACGTCGATCGCGGGACAGGGAAGTGTCGTCGACCCCCTTAGTTTGTGCACAAAGGCCGCTCCGCGGCGCAACCAAGACCGATTTTGCTGGGCCGGTTGGGGCTGGAATGAGGCCACACTGACTTTCCAAACTGCGGCTCCGCGATCCTAGAGGCCCGATACCGTGATCTATTGCCGCATCGTAGGGTACTATTTTCGCACAAGCGACGCGCGAGAGGCCGGTTTTTGGCGTTCCACGCCTTAAGGCCGAGCCTTCCAAGCCTGCTGTCTCACAGGACCCCTGGTCAGGACGGCTAATCTCGCCCGCAGTAAGCTCCAGGACAGTGTGTGGCAGGCCAGAACACGCATGTTTCAGTCTGTGCGGATCGCGTCCCGTACCTTCCGCAGGGACACACTCCCTGCTGGCGCTGCCGCGGAGCCTGCACCGGCCGGAGCAGGGCAGCCACTCGAATGTCCTTGTAAGTTTTGCCGGGCAACGCGCGTGCCACACAAGAAATACGCAAGACGTAATGGCTGCAGGCTATGCCGATAATCAGGGCAGTGTCGAGACATGTATGGACGGCGCCAAGGGGAGGGGAGGCGCCTAGTGGGTGCGACGCGGCCGGTCATCACTCAGCTGGGCAGCGGGAGACTGGGGACGCGGGCCCAACACAACGGCAACAACCATGTCTATACCATTCGATCCGCCAATGCAGCGCCGGTCACACTAGACTAAACTCTGGCGCGCTACGGCGGCGGGAGCGAGACGGCGAGCACGGCGAGCACCGCATCCGTGCCTCCCCTGAGGGCGGCGGTGTGGCCGTGACCACCGCGCCGGCGCGGTGCAAAATTTCTGCCTTTATTTTGCTGGACTGGGCGCACAATCTGTCGCCGTTTGGGGTGCACGGGCCCAAGCACTCTCCTCGTACTCGA
>JANJPH010000189.1:9113-19974 GCA_030407195.1 [Candida] tunisiensis
AGTGGCACCACCTTGACTATTGTGGAGATTTGTCCTTGCCCGTCTACCTCGGCACCGGTTGAGACGACACCTGTTGAGACGGTTCCTATCACCTCCTCTGTCCTGGAGAGCAGCAGCATGCCTTCTTCCTCCCCGGAGAGCAGCGTGCCTCCTCCTTCTTCCGCCCCGGAGAGCAGCGTTCCTCCTATGAGCTCAGCTCCTAGCAGCAGCGTGTCTCCACCTTCTTCCTCCCCAGAGACCAGCGCTCCTCCAGTAAGCTCTGCTCCTCCTTCGAGTCCTGCCCCCACCTCCCCTCCTCCTCCTCAGACGTCGGCTCCGTTCACCAGTGAGCCTGGCATGTGCTACACCACAAGCTACCAGACAACAAGTGGCACCACCTTGACTATTGTGGAGATCTGCCCTTGCCCATCTACCTCGACACCGGTTGAGACGACACCAGTTGAGACAACTCCCGAGCATACATCAGCACCGGAGAGCAGTACTCCTCCCATGAGTTCAGCTCCTAGCAGCAGTGTGCCTTCACCTTCCTCCTCCTCGGAGAGCAGCGTGCCTACTACATCCTCCGCTCCGGAGAGCAGCTTTCCTCCTATGAGTTCGACTCCTAGCAGCAGCGTGCCTCCATCTTCTCCCTCCCCGGAGAGCAGCGTGCCTCCTCCTTCTTCCGCCCCGGAGAGCAGCATTCCTCCTATGAGCTCAGCTCCTAGCAGCAGCGCGCCTCCACCCTCCTCCTCTCTGGAGACCAGCGCTCCTCCTGCTAGTTCAGTCCCGCCAACCAGCCCTGCTCCCACCTCCCCTCCTCCTCAGACCTCTGCTCCATTCACCAGTGAGCCTGGTATGTGCTATACCACAAGCTACCAGACGACGAGTGGAACCACCTTGACTATTGTGGAGATCTGCCCTTGCCCATCTACCTCGGCACCGGTTGAGACGACGCCTGCTGAGACAGTTCCTACATCCTCCGCCCCGGAGAGCAGCGTTCCTCCAGTGAGCTCAGCTCCTGGCAGCAGCGTCTCTCCACCCTCTTCCTCCCCGGAGAGCAGCGTACCACCATCTTCTTCCGCCCCAGAGATTAGCGCTCCTCCTATGAGCTCTGTCCCGCCAACCAGTCCTGCTCCCACCTCCGCTCCTCCTCAGACCTCAGCTCCGTTCACCAGTGAGCCTGGTATGTGCTATACCACAAGCTACCAGACGACGAGTGGCACTACCTTGACGATTGTGGAGATTTGTCCTTGCCCATCCACCTCAGCACCGGCTGACACGACACCTGTCGAGTCCATTCGTACCAGCGCCACTGTCCCGGAGAGCAGCGTTCCTCCAATGAGCTCAGCTCCTAGCAGCAGCGTGCCTCCACCTTCCTCCTCACCGGAGAAAAGCAGCATGCCTCCACCTCCTTCCTCTTCGGAGAGCAGCGTTCCTCCTATGAGTTCGACTCCTAGCAGCAGCGTGCCTCAATCTTCTCCCTCCCCGGAAAGCAGCTTGCCTCCTTCTTCTTCCGCCCCGGAGAGCAGCGTTCCTCCTATGAGCTCAGCTCCTAGCAGCAGCGTGCCTCCACCCTCCTCCGCCCCGGAGACCAGCGCTCCTCCTGCGAGTTCAGTCCCGCCAACCAGCCCTGCTCCCACCTCCCCTCCTCCTCAGACCTCTGCTCCGTTCACCAGTGAGCCTGGCATGTGCTACACCACAAGCTACCAGACAACCAGTGGCACCACCTTGACTATTGTGGAGATCTGCCCTTGCCCATCTACCTCGGCACCGGTTGAGACGACACCTGTTGAGACGGTTCCTACCACCTCTGTCTTGGAGAGCAGCAGCACGCCTCCACCCTCTTCCTCCCCGGAGAGCAGCATGTCTCCACCTTCCTCGTCCCCGGAGAGCAGCGTGCCTCCATCTTCTTCCTCCCCGGAAAGCAGCGTTCCTCTTGTGAGCTCTGTTACCCCACCACTGTCTTCCCTGGTGAGCAGCTTCACACACATGAGCTCTGTTCCTAGCAAGAGCGTGCCAGCCCCCATTGTGACTATCACATCGTACACCACGTCGACCCAGGTGATCACGACAGAGGGCACTACGTCCACTGTGACCGTTACAATCCCTTGTGAGACTGTGGTGACAACGGCCCCAGAAGAGCCTTCCTCTGTGTCTTCGCCTGTGTCGCTGACTCCTTCCTCTGAACCCACAATGGGCAGTGGATCGCCTGGCACATCTGGTATCGTTGATACTGCTTCGCACGAGACATCCCTTCCTACTCCAGCTCCAACGACACAGCCGCAGCCCCAGACACTAACCTTGACAACAACTTCCACGACCATCCTGGTGACTAAGGGCACTACGTCCACAGTCATTGTGACCGTGCCCTGTGAGACAGTAGTCACACCATCTCATCAAGCGCCCACACCTATCACCACAGAACCGGGTGTGCCGGAACAGCCTTCTCCGGGGAAGCCGCTTCCTGAAGTGCCTGCTCCTGAGATGCCCACTCCTGATACACCTGGTCCAGCTCCCGAAGCGCCCAAGCCAGTACCTGAGCTGCCGACGCCTGAGGTTCCTGCTCCTGTCCCTGAAGTGCCAGCTCCTGAGAATCCGACGCCTGGGGCCCCTCCTGCTCCAAAACCACCCGCTCTTGAAAGACCGGCACCGGAGGTGCCTGCTCCAGCTCCAGAGGCGCCCGCACCTGCTCCTCAAAAGCCCGAACCCGAGGCACCCGTTCCGCAAGAGCCGTCACCCGAGGCGCCTGCTCCTTCTCCTGTGCAGTCTCCTGAAGCACCTGCTCCGTCTCCTGAGGCACCTGCTCCTGGTCCGGAGGCACCTGCTCCCGAGAAGCCGGCACCTGAGGCACCAGTCCCGGAAGCACCTGCTCCTGAGAAGCCCGCGCCCGAGGCACCTTCTCCAGCTCCTGAAGCACCTACACCTGGTCCGGAAGCACCTGCTCCCGAGATGCCGGCACCTGAGGCACCTGTCCCAGAGGCGCCTGCTCCTGAGAAGCCGGCACCCGAGGCACCTTCCCCTGCTCCTGAGGCACCTGCTCCTGGTCCGGAGGCACCTGTTCCAGAGGTACCTGCTCCTGAAGCGCCCGGTCCTGAGCCGACGCCCGGGGCGCCTGGTCCTGTCCCTGAAGCATCTGGTCCTGAAGAGGCAGCTCCCACGCCTGCTCCTGAACAGCCAGCTCCGCAGGCGCCTGCTCCCCCTCCTGAACAGCCAGCTCCCCAGGCGCCTGTTCCCCCTTCTGACAAGCCGGCGCCTGAGGCACCTGTGCCAGAAGCGCCTGCACCAGAGCAGCTCACACCCGAGACACCCGCCCCTGCTCCTGAAGCACCTGCTCCTTCACCTGAAGGGCCTGCTCCTTCACCTGAAGCGCCTGCTCCCTCGCCTGAAGCACCTGCTCCCTCACCTGAAGCATCTGCTCCTGGCCCGGAAGCACATGCTCCTGAGCAGCCGGCTCCAGGGGCACCCGCTCCGGCCCCAGAGAAGCCTGCTCCAGAGGCACCCGCTCCGGCACCTGAGGCACCTGCCCCACAAGCACCTGCTCCTCAGAACCCGGCTCCCGAGACACCTTCTCCGGAGGCGCAAGTTCCCCAGGCGCCCGGGCTCGAATCCCCAGCTCCAGAGGCACCCAATCCAGCTCCTGAAGCACCCGCCCCTGAGGCACCTGCCCCCGGCGCACCCGCCCCCGAGGCACCAGCTCCCGAGGCACCAGCTCCCGAGGCACCAGCTCCCGAGGCACCAGCTCCTGGCGCACCAATGCCAGTGGCATCCGACACAGTGCCTCAACCACCTGCATCTCCCACCAAGCTGGAAAGTGCACCGACTCCGCCCACAACCATGGAGACTCAGTACAGCCAACCTGGCTCACCTGAGGTCACCGCGCCTGGTGCAGCACCCGCGCCTGTGGGATCTCAGGTTCCCGATACTCCAGGGTCCCCTCATCTGTCATCTATCCTTCAGGGCAGTGCTACTATGTTGCGGGTAAATGGCATGGGCAAGTTGGCGGGTGGAATCGCCTTCGCTCTATCGGCCGTCTTGTTGGCATGATGAGTATGTATTCTCCTTTCGCGAAAGATAATTTGTGATAGATTCAGAAGTAATAATATCGGATTTGTTTGTACTTCCATGCGCCAGCACTGCCTCGGGTTTACCACAGCATTGAGGACCGCAGGGCGATGTTATCTGTGGAGTACTGCCGTCAATCATTCTTGGCACATTCATTGATGCTACCTAGCATCGTGCATCCATCAGACTAGTGTACACGCGCTCTCTTCGAGCGCACTCTCTGCGCGTGGGTCTCTTCGTTCGAGACAAGGCTGCGCTTCGTTTGTAGCAAAGTACTCTGCTGAAGGTTCTGTTTGTTTATGGCTCCGCTTAGTATACACTTGACTGGCTCAAACGGTGCAATTTGCTGCATGTCAATGATCCGTCCAGAAGTCCAAATTTGTGTACAACGTCGCGAAGAAGAATGAAGAGGCTGTGATATCGGCTCGCTCAGGCACCTGGCGATAGAAGCATGTCTTCGCTGGGATGAAGAGTGGTCTTGGTAGCAATGGCTGGGAACACTGATTTTCTCCTTCAGAGCTGGAGATGCACGAGTTGGCTGTCGACTCGGCGTTCGGCTTGGTGAGGTTATCATAGCACGAACATTCATGAGTCTTTTGATGCTGGAGGAGCCGCGTCCAGCAGTTGCGCTAGGCGAGAACTTGTTGCGACATGGAGTGCCGGGCAAAAGGGAAGACTGCAAAGTTTGAGCACCAGTTGTCGATGCCTTGGTGATCTGGTAGTTCGGAAGTCTGGATTGTACAACGAAAAGTTCAGGACATCGTCTGCGGAGGTCTGCTACCCAGGCGTCGCAATCGCCTTGAATGTGATAGTCAATGACGTCCCGCCACATGGATTGGCCAAGCTCAGAGTGGTTGACGTAAATCACTAACCCACCACGAGCGTGAACGGCTCGGGCAGCTTCCCGAACCAGGCGTCGGATCCCCACGACCTTGAGTGATGTCCCAGAAATGATGAGACAATCAGGCCTTGCCCGCACATCCGCTCGTGTGCATTTACCGATTGCTTCTCCAGAGGGGTGGTCCTCTCCGTAGAGCACAATATCTGGCCGCAGAACTCCAACACCGCAAGGACGTTTTCCGTTCTCCTGACGGCGCTGTTGGACGACCTGGCATTCCGGGCACGGTGCCGGCTCGCCGGCGCCGAGAGTGGCTGCGAGCGTATCGGTCCAAGGGAATTTGCTAAAACAGAGCATGCACTTGAGGCTGTGTATGCTCCCGTGCAATGGTACAACATCTGTCGTCCGTTCTACACCAAGGTCGAGCGCGGCCTGAGTTTCCAAACCATCGATATTCTGAGTGTAGCACCGCAGAAGCTTGCGCTTTTCCTTGAGCAACCGAATAAAGCGATGAGTGGGCGTGGCCTGGGCCCGGAGAACCTGTGACCGAAACTGGGCCATGACGCTGAAAAAGACGCTGGTACTGCGTTCGCTACTGAACAGAACTGCGTCGAACAGATCCTTGCCCTTGACCACAGCGTCAGGGAACTGAGCTTTCACCATGCTGTAAAGGCCGTTGCTGGACCGGAAGTCAGGGATGCCAGCGTTACAGCTGACCCCGGCGCCGGTTACGACCAGTACCTTCCGCGCCCTGTGTATAGACGTTGCTACCGCTTGGAGTGCTGTCTGGACATCATCATCGGCGGTGTCCAGAGCCAGTTTTACAGTCATTGGCCCGCTGTTCGCTGCTCACGGGCACCAGAGCGGTCACGGTGTTGTTGTTGGTTGTTGTTTTGATGCGGCGCCGGAGACGCAGGGGCGTGCTTGGTCCTGCACGGGCCGTAGCCCCAGCAACCATATGAAGTGTTGACCACACAGGACCGCTTGACGGCCCCTGGTGGCACATGTAGGGCACGTCCGGGAACAGAGGAGGGGAAGCGAGCGACAGTGTGGATTCTAGCGCGCGGGTGCACGGCAACGCCACTCTGGCAATGCGGCGGACGGAACGCAGGGGACTGCATACATGCTGCAGGGCCGGTAACCATAGGAACCAGGGACGCGGGCGATGCCAAAATAAACCCTTTTGGCCCTTGTAGCCAACTCAAGACAAGGCATACGGCGGCAGGGGGCGACGCAAAATGAACGGCGCTGAGCCCGGGGACGGTGCTGACGCGCGGTCTGCTGTCTCGCCGCTTGTCCAAGTGGAAAAGTCGCCGCTCAAGCCAAAGATCCTCGCGCTGTACGACCAACTTTTCAGTCTACGCGATGACGGCACTGTGGATCAAAAACCGTCTGGATATTGGGCCGAGTTCTTCCTCTTGCCGTGTAATCGGGCTGTGCTGGCAAAGGAGCTGGGCGACATGAGCGCTGATCAGCTTCAAAGGTTCTCGGTCGTCACGCAGGACATGTTCCGCTACGCCGTCGAGTATCTCAGCGACCCGTACGCACAGGACAACGCGTTGGCAGTGCTCGCGGTGCTATTCCAGGCTGTGGTTGATAAGGCGTTTATCAACTACTCAGCCGATGTGATCACCGTGCTGGCTGGCTTGGATCACATCGACTCCGTGTTTCTGGACTTCTTGCAAGCTCTCGACAAGATCATTCGCGGCACCGGAGGTGCATCCCCCCAGACTCGAGTATTGGCGGTTCATACGGCCATAACAATAGCAGGAGGTGCCTACCAGACCAGTCTGGCTGGCTATTTCACTCACCGTGACCTATTTGCTGCGCTCATGCAGTTTGTGCGGGATCTTCCAGACCACACTGTGGAAGCCTTCGCGCTACTGGGTATCCTTGCGTCGTATGGTCGTCTGGAATCGCACAATCCGTACATCACCAGGCTGCAAGACTTCATCGACGAGAGCACGATTCAGACCATAGCGAAGAGCGTTGGCGACGTGTGCGCAGCGTGTGCGCGAGACTACGACACTCAATTGGGCGGCGGCGGTGCCACTGCTGCCACAGCAACGCCTTCAGGATTTGACATTGTATCAATTGGCGCCATGCTAACATCTTGGGTAGGGCTGGGGACCAGGCCTGCTAATAATGGACCCAGTGGGTCGAAGGAAGCGAGCAGTGAACCAAGTCCGGCTGTCACGACGTCTCAAAATACTCCTTCGGAGATATCCCGCGCTGGAACACCACGGATACCAACAGCACAGCGACGGAACGCAGAGCACAAAGCCACCGACCTGCCACACGAGTCCCTCTGCGTTCTACTCGCTGCGTACGAATTTCTCGTTACGAACAAACTGTTTGCTCGAAAGTTCGTTGAAGCGATGTCGGATAACGATACTACGCCCAGCATCGCATCATTCATATCTCTGACATCCTATTTATTTCAAAACCAGCACAAGAGCCCGCGTGGCACGAATTACTCCCGTCTCTGCCTCATTATGTATTTGATACTCTTGCAGGATCCGGCGCAAGCAGGGCGTTTGGCATCCTCTCAGCTTGCCACCAGTAATATCGCAATATGCCGTCAGAGAAATCCTCCGTTGCCAGTCACCAAACACAAGCGCGCACTTTTAGAGGGCGTACTGGATGCTGTCGTTTGCTGTCTGCGCTTCAATACGAAAAAGACGTTGGACCTCGCGATGTATTTACTTACTTTGCGTGTTCTAAACAGCTGCGTATTGTATCTAAAGTCGGCGAAGCAATCATTGCAGTATCATTGGGCTGAACTTTGGAAGACACTATTGAGCCTAATCAGGTTCCTGAACACTCACTCCTCAAACCTCATGAAAGCTGACAGTCGTAAAGCGCAGGAGGTCGCAAACTTGACTTCCTCCATTCTCAGTGCGTTCCTTGTCCACGGTGAGATACTCCTCCCCACCGCAAAGCACTACGACGATTTCTTCTACAAGCTGGTGGAGAGCACAGATGCGCTTGAAAAGTTTCGCAGCGGGTTCAACGTTTCGGCTGCCAGCATCGGTCCATTACTGTCGACCTGCCACCACTACACGTCAATAGTGACGAAGGCCACTGGTAACAAGCGCAAGGCTCTGAGTTCACAACAGGTCAACGAGATCATCAAATCCGGATTCGAAAGTCTCAATCTGCCGCTCGAAACGGAGGAGACATTCTACGTCTACAAAGAATCTGACGAACGCCACTTTCTCAAAAGGGTCACCCGCCAAGTGATTGTTGATGCTAACGCACTTCAATCTGTAACATAGCAATACATTCGTAAGTAGCATACAGTCGTAAGGCATTTAGGGGTTTGCTTATATAGATTACCCCCCCGCGCTGTTGACAGTGAGCTCCATGATGAGCCGAGTAGCCAGGTGTAGGAAAGGAAACGCCGACATTGCCTCATTTGCCTTTTCATCGCCACCTTCCAAGCCATCGAAGCGAAAATCAACAAGGTAGTTGTTGGGCTCAAGCTGGAACAGTTGGATCTGCATCTGGAGCATTTCTCCAGGCCGGAGCATGTTCCTAGCCGCGTTTACCGGTCCGCGAGTTGTGTCGGGATACTCGTCAGGCTCGCGCATGTCCGCGTCCTCTGTGGCGTCGTTGCGCCATCTCACTGGTATGCACCACATATCGTCCTCTGTGGGCACCGCCCATTCGGCGCCAAGTGCCTTGAGGGCACGGTAGATCTCACCCATCACATCTAGGGGGTATGAGCGAGACCGGATGCCAAAGTGCCACCGCGTCTTGGACTTTTTCGTGCTAATCGGGTTGAGCTTTCTAATAGTGCTAGGCCCGTACTTCAGCATATTTGCCCGGTGGTACGTCGGTAACGACGACGGCAAAACTGCTATTGTAGTGTTCGGTGTCGACAAATCGGCTGTCGTCTTGTCAATCAGCGGTGGCATCTGATGAGAATCAAACTCCCCGAGTGTCGGCCGACTGTCGCGCGAATAGCGCGGGGGCGTGGCCGACGCAGCACTAGGACTGCCATGTCCACCCACTGAGCCGGGTTCGCCAACCGCCTCGGCACGGCGAGTCTTCTCCCACTCCGAGCCGTTTTCAGCGAGGTACTGGTCCATGCCCTCGGCGTCAACAGCCATGCGATTCTCACGCATCAGATTGTAAGCCTCTTTGATTTCGGAACCATTCTTTGCTTTCAGAGCATCATACACCTGGTCCTTATCGTAGCCCATCGTGCGACCCAATGCGCCAACCACTTCGTCATCGATCTCCGACTCGCGCATGTCAGGAGGGAGGAGGTATCCCGGGATGCCAACCTTGAACCACGGATCCTCCATGATTTCTGTAACTGTTATGCGGTTGATAGGGTTGACAACGAGCATCCGCTGGAGAAGGTGCTTGGCACCAGGACTCAAGTAGGAGGGGATGCTGTACACGCCCCCGGAGATCTTCTTAAATAACGCCGGAATGAACTCGTCATCGAAAGGCAGCCTCCCGCACAACATGACGTAGAGAATGACGCCGCAGCTCCATACGTCAACCTCTGGACCGGCGTACAGCTTGCCCGAGATGACTTCGGGAGCAGCATAGTTTGGTGATCCGCAAGACGTTTTGAGAAAATTGCCGTCCGTCATGATGTTGCTGAGCCCAAAGTCTGCGATCTTTACGTTCAAATGCTCGTCCAACAGTAGGTTCTCCGGCTTCAGGTCTCGGTGCACGATCTTATGGCGGTGGCAGTACTCCACTGCACTGATTATCTGCTGGAAGAATCGGCGCGCCTCGTCTTCGGGCATTTTACCCCTCTGGACGATGTAGTCGAACAGCTCCTTCCCGGCGAACTCGATGACCATGATGATTTCGTCCTTGTTTTTTATGACATCGTAAAGCTTGATGATGTGCGGGTGGCGCAAAAGCCTGAGATAGGAGATCTCGCGCTCGACTCTGCCTTGCATGTCGGACTTAGCCAGCGTCTTTCTGTTGATTATCTTGAGCGCCACCCGGGCGTGTGTTGCCAAGTGGTACGCCAGCTTGACCTTGCCGAACGAGCCCTCGCCCAAGGTCTTGATGATCTGATATCGGCCGATCCGTCCGCCGACGCTGTTTCCCGGCTTGAGAGGGCCGGCGACTGGATGGCCTGCGCCGGGCTGCCCCGTGGCGTGGTCACGCGCCGGGCTGCCCGCGTGGCCGTTCGGATTTGCGCTCATCTATCGTCCTTGCTTCGCCTTTGTTAGCTCAGGAGCTGGGAGGCGGCCAGCCGTGTACGCCGGCCGTGGCAGGTGCGCCTGCGACTGCCAAGCGGTCTGGCAGGGGCCGTGGTAGCGCAACGGGCGGTGTGACACGAGCCAAGACACGTGGAGGGGGGTCGCTAGAGGTGACTTACTGGCCGCTGCTGCGCGAAGGTCACTCGATGCCGCTGCCTGCCTGCCTGTGGTGCGCTGGAGGGGTCTCTGCTGGTCTGTCTCGCCGCTCGCCACGCCCGGTCTCAAACGGACGCTTATCTCTGGTTCTGACACTCCGGAGGTGCTGCACCGCAACCAACGCGGGATGTTGTGGGCTAGGGTTGCCCGAGGCGGGAAGACGGCCAGGGCTAGGGCTGCGCCGGAAGCGGGGGAGGAGACAGCTAGGGCTGGGGTGTCCCGGAACGGAAGTCTACCATAGGGTTGGGGCGTCCAGGAGCGGAAGTCAACCAAAGGGCTAGGGTCTCAGGAAAGGGAAAGTCTAGGACTGGAACGGAACAAGACAAACAGGGCTAGGGTTTCCCAGAACAGGAGAAAACAAACAGGGCTAGGGCGCGCCCAAAACGGCCGCCGGCTCTCGGCCGAAAGGGTGGCACTCGCCATGAACTCACTATCTATCTCGCGACCGCGACCGGCGGCGCCGGTACCGGTCGGACGACTGCGTCCGCGGCCGTGGCGCTGTGTTTCCCCTGATGCACTACCAAGCGTTGGCTGATGCAGGCGAGCTGTGCTAACGAGGGAGCGTTTGAGCGCGGTCCAGGCCTCTTGG
>JANJPH010000018.1:0-68273 GCA_030407195.1 [Candida] tunisiensis
CCTGGGACAGTCACGTGGACGACATGCAAAGAGACAAGGCAGAACTGTGGAGTGGCGAACCCGCTGAAAAGTTTCAGAGCCGCACGGGGCGCTGGCGCGGGCGACGGGGGCTCCAGCGCGCGCCGGCTCGGCTCCGGGCCGTCTGCTCGCCCGACTAGGGCTGGCGGGCCGTCTGGCCCGGCCGTTTGCGGCGACCGCCGGCCATGGTGTGACGTCCGGCACGCGTCGTCGACCGGCCCTTTTGGGCAGCGGCGACAGATCAGGACGCGACGCAGTGCATTTCATTTACCGCATTGGGACAAACAATACTGCTCGACCGGGTGGCCGCCTGGGGGGAATAAGGGGGTAAGCGGCGGTGTTACAGGGCGAATTCTGCTCATTTGCCAGCCACGTCGCGGCAAACGGCCGGCCGTGGCGCCCGGACAAGCGTCTGGGCGCTGGTCTGGGCCGTGGCCGGTGCTCGGCCGACGGGCGCCAGTTCCCGATCCGTGCAATCGACGCCAGGGGCGCCACGCCGGGGGTCGTGGCTAGCAGTGTCGTACGCCAGGATGGGCAACTGCAGAGCTACGCGTAGGGCCGTTGGCGGGCGGGGACGGGCCGAACGAGGCCGCGGTCAGGCCGTGGCAGGCCGTGGCCGGCCGTGGCCTTGCGCGGCGAGGGCGCCGTTGGCTGGCCGGACGCCAACCCAGAGGCGTGTCGCCCGGGCCCGGCGCGGCTCTCCACCGTGGGCGGTGGGCGGCCGGGCCGGTTGGTTATTCGCTCAGCGGTGGCCGGGGATGGTTGCTTTTTGCACCGGGCCACCGCGTGCGAAAAAGCAAACCCCCACAGCGCATCTGGCCCTGTCGAGATACACGGAGGGGTACGGGGCGCTGAAATCAGATATAAGGCCGATGGGCCCGTGAGGGCCGTTGAAGGATTTTGCCGACTCGAACGTGGTGCTGCCGCTGTGGTGTTTCTGCTCTGTTCCGCCCCAGACGCCCGTGGTGGTAAGTTTGTTAGCACGCTCCGGTTCAGGCAGCCTGGTACGCCAGGACAAGTGCTTCGCTTGTCGGACTACGCTGTGCGAGCAGCTTCGTTACAAGGTAGGTATGGATGTGACGTCTTACTCTGTGCGTCTGTGCCAGGCGGGGTACCCTGGGACCCGGTTGTCGCGCGCCAGCACCCCCGGACCGCCAGACGCCATTGCATGGGCCGTGCTAGGCGTTCCGCGGTCAGACCATCCGGGGCGGCGATCATTGGCGGCCGACGGCCTAGGGGCCGGCACGGCCGGCCGGGCCGGCCAGGGGGCTTGCCACGGCCGCCACACCGTCGCTGTCACGCGGTGACGCCCGGCACGGCACCCGTCGCACCGTCGCACCGTCGCACCGACTCGTCACACCGCCACACACCGCCCGCCGCTCACACAGACACCGCTGCCCAATCGGGCGATCCAATTTCCTTGTTTGGCCGGAGCATTTTCCGAAACGGCTGTCGATCTGCACGATCTCGCATAGCGAGCATTTCGAACGTCGCCGCATCGCGAGCCTAAGTGTCGCTTAGACCCGGCGGCCAGGGGCGTTATAAGGACCGCCAGCGCCTCTGCACGCCGGCGACGGACCCCACCATGTTCGCCATGTGGCGCAAGGCGCCCGTCTCGGCGCCTGCCACCCCTCTCGAGCCCGAAATCAAAGTCTCCCTCCGCCCAATCGAGCCCGACACCACCGAGCCCAGCCGTCTCAACCACAAGGCCCTCGCCATCAACACCTCCCTCGAGCCAGCAGACGACCCGGACCCGGGCCCGGATCTCAACAAGCCGCTGCCAAGCCCAGGCGTCACAAAAGCCCAGGTCCTCCCCGGCGCCGCCGGCGACAAGCACAGGGTCGAAGACCTCCAGGAGCAGGTCCAGATCCTCGCCTCCACCGCCGCCCAGGCCGTCGACCGCGCCGAGAGCCTCGAGCGCGAGCTGACCCTCATGCGCTCGCTCCGGCTCGAGTCCCGCACCCCGGCCCACAGCGTCGTCTCCAGCCCAGCCTCCACCCCATCCTCGCAGTTCGACAGCCTCGCCTCCGACACCTCGCGGAGCTCCATCGACGACTCCCCGACGCGGCTCGCGAAGCCGTCCGAGGCCAGCAAGCTGCGCCAGGAGCTTCTCGAGCTCAAGCGCCAGAACCGCGAGCTCGAGCAGAACCTGCAAAAGTCGCAGTCGCTGCAAAAGGACGCAGAAGAGCGGGAAAAGGCCATCTCGAGCCAGATCGAAGACCTCAGCGTCTCGCTGTTTGAGGAGGCAAACAAGAAGGTGTCTGAGCAAACACGCCAAAAAGCGCTTATCGAGAGAAAGCTGGAGAGCGCCCTCAAGAGAGAGCAGGAGATGGAGAAGAGACTCAAGCGGTTAGAGGTTGCAGTCAACGCCATCGCGCGCTCCAAAAAGCTGCTCAACTCTGCACGGTACTACACATACCCCTAACGACGATAACGACAGCTCTATTTATTCGGCAGATATATTTACTAATCTTGTATGATAGCAGTGTTGCCGGGAATGCTACATGCGGTATAATTATACATTACGGTAGTTACTGTACACTCATTAATCATCGTTGATGTCGAAAAACTCCTCGTCCCCCCCGAGGCTCGCTTCGTCATCGTTGGCGGCTTGCAATTCAGGACTCTTGATGGGCCCCACGTCAACAACACCCTCAGGCTTTGGTCCAGCAGCGCCTTCATCGCCCTCGTGGCTGGCCAAGTCTCCGTAGACCATGAGGTTGTAGACACACGTAAAGTGGTGGCCCCAGTTGTCCTCTACGCGGAACGAAACTTCATCGACTGCGGCTTTCACATCGCGCAGTATACTTGGCAAAGGGAACGACTGGAACGGCGGGCCCCTCACGAAATCAACCTCGTGCCGACCCAAGAATGCAAACCTGGTCGGCAGCTTGGGCAACCGAGCATTCTCGAGGGCCACTCGCTCGCTGCTGTTCATGTTATCCACCAAAATCTCGCTGAGCTTGGCCCGTGCATGTTTGTCGCGCACGCTGCCCCAGAGGCTAATTACGCGTGGTGCAGACTCGATGTTCATAGCGTCGTGCGAGGCAAGATGCTCCACCGAGAAGTCGGTCAGGTATGACGGCGCAGTGAGACGCACCGTGGCCTGACCATGTCTACCGTTCATTGGCCAGCACACTCCCAACTCTGGTACTAATGGAGTGATGGCTGCGATAGCGGTGTTGACTGGAGTATTGCCAAATCCAAATAGCCGTCCCACCCTTGCCGCGACTCTTACCGGTAACGGCTTATCTTTCAGCAGCTGGAACTTGGTAGACAGTCGGTTTATGACCACAGCGTTGTTGTACGAGGACGCAAGCTTGGGCTTACCGAAAAGAGAACGCCTATGTCGCTCGAACAAGGCGGCAAAGAGTCTGTCTAATGCTGTCTCTAGGCTCACATGTGCGGCTCCATCGGTCAAGACGTTGCTGAAGAGATCTTGACGTAGACTTGCCAGCTCTGCCTGCAGTAAGTTTGTGAACTCCTCACGGCTCACCACTGTCATGCCTTTGCTGCCTTGGCCCATGGCTCGACTGTCGAAATAGTCGTCCACAGCATCTTTGTTGAGCCGAAGAAACTCTTCCCATGATGGAGGCAGTGCGCCTGTGGGATTGATGTTCTTAAGTTTCGCTGCAACTGCGTCGTTCACCAGCGACGCAATATGTGTATCGTCAGCCTCCTCCGTTGCTTGGCGCAGTAGAGACTGGAAATATGTGTAGAAATGCTCTTGCACTGCTGCTTTATCTCCCTGAACTGCACGCACTGCCACTTGCTCGGGTAGAAACGCTTTCAAGATTTGAGACACACTGTCATGAGCTGCTTTAAGCCTCCGCACCTCGGTCTCTAGCGCAATAACAGTTTTGTTCAACTCCTGAATCTCTGACTCTTCGTTGTGTTGACGACTTAGCGCGTCTTGCAGTTGTTTCTTGACCTCTGTCAAAGCGCTTTCCGGGGCGTGACCCAAATTGACAGAACGAACGTCCACTTCGAGAGACGCCACTTTCTCCACTAGCCGTGCCACTTCCTCCATTACCCGCGCCTGCTCGTCCGCCACCTGCTCCATGCGGTTCCACTTGGCATCAAACCTCTCTTGCATGCCCTCCACGTCGGGCGCGGTATCGACAATACGCTTTACCGTCTTCTCGACGGCCAAAAGCCTATCGCTCAGCTGTCGAAGGTTCTGAGCCGGCAAGCTGGGGGCACTGAAGTTTTGATTCGGCTGCCACCACGACGGTGATGCCACTAACTTGACTTTAGCAAGTCCAAAGACCAGAGCGAGCCCACATGCTAGTATGGGTAAAACGAGATACAGCACGAGGCCGACGAGTTTGCCGTCCCGACGTGCCGCAGCGATGAACTTCCGCAGCGCGATGACCGCGACTCGGAATATACTCGAGAGACTCCGTCTTCCACGGCCACGTTGCGCCTGGCGCGGGACGCGAGGTGGGCGCGGCGGCGACGGAACAAAGGAGGAGTCAAGTGTGGTGCTTTCCTGAAATGTGCTGGATTCGTCAAATGTCGTGCTCTTTGACAGATCGTGGCCCTCCCAACTCATCAGACTGTTGGCCCTTGATTCCTCATCCTCCTCGTTCATCTGAGGCTCGTCTTCTCCGCCAGCTTCGTACACGAGACCAGGTATTGGAACTGCGCTTTCCACCTCGCTTTCTTTCACGGCCCAGTATTCCGCCTCGAAGTCGGCCACCTCGCTAGGCTCCGACGCGTCATTGAGTGGGACCCGTCGTGTCGTGACCCGCTCGACTGTTTCTGGCGTGTCCTCGGAGCTGTCGTCGCGGAAGAAGGACGGCTTGGTATGGGCGTCTGAGGTAGCTGGACGGGGGCTGAGGGGCTGGAACGCGGGCCGCTGCTCGGCCAGCGGCCGCAGCGGCTGGGACGGCTGGCTGGGCCCGCCCTGGTACGTCCGTCGGTTGGGTCGCAGCGGCCGCAGTGGTGTGTTGTTGAACATGGCACACAATGCCCATATGGCCGTACGCGATCTGGACGCGTGCGGTGTCTGTTTGGATTGGAATTGCGCTGACAAAATATTGCGTAATGCACTGCGCGGGCGGCTGCAGCACAAGGATACGTAGCGATATTAGACTTAAGGGATACCCGGCCGTCCTGCTAAGGCAACGACATGGCAATACGACGCGGCTCATTGGCGCCGCGTCCAAGACAAAAATTGCGAAAAGTCACGCGCAGAGCTTATCACGCATCGGACTGCCTGTTCGGGCTCCTCTCTCGGGGTCGACGAGGCCGGACAAAGTGTCAGACATCCCCGTGCACATCCAGGCTCACCAGCGGCTTCCAAGGCACTCTAATGGACTACCAGGCAACCCAGGACGGCGATGCGGTGATCCAGATGCCCGTCTCAGACCAGCACGCTGAAAACGCTCGGCTTCGCCGCTGGCGCACGGGCCTTGTCCTCTTGGCTGCAGTAATCCTCTTGTGGGTCGCTTCGAGCTTCCTCGTCGGCGCCATCTTCGAGGACCAGTCCTACCGGAAGCCCTACTTCATCACCTATCTCAACACTGCGGGCTTCGCCGTGTATCTGATACCCGATGCCGTCGCCTGGGCGCGCAGGCGGCTATCTGGCTACACCACAGTCACAAAGCGGTCGACGGCCGACAGAGGACGTCTCAGCTTGTACCAAACCGCGGTGCTGGGTGCCCAGTTCGGCATCCTCTGGTTCATAGCGAACGTTTTCTGCAACGCCGCTCTCAGCTACACCAGCGTCGGCAGCGCCACCATCTTCAACTCCACGTCGAGCTTCTTTACATTGCTAATAGGCTCTATGCTGCGTGTTGAGCGCTTTACCGTTGTCAAGTTTGGGGCCCTCATTCTGAGCTTCGTGGGCGTCGTTTTGATATCCGATGCGGACGCCCACCACGACACGAGCTCGAGCCAAGGTGACATGCCGCTGGCGGTCTTGGGCAACGGCATAGCGCTTGCTGGTGCTTTCACATACGGTCTCTACACAACGCTGTTGAAAGTCAAGCTCGGAGACGAATCCCAAATCAACAGCCGCCAGTTCTTTGGCTTTGTGGGCCTTTTCAACCTCATCTTTCTCAGCCCCGTTATGCTGGGGTTCCACATGTGGGGTGTCGAGCGTTTCGAATGGCCCCAATCCGCACGTGTCTGGGTTATTGTGCTGTCCAACGTTGTGGCCACGGTGATATCAGACTTTTGGTGGATCTTGGCCATGCTTATGACGTCCCCATTGGTGGTCACTGTCGGTCTTAGCGCGTCTATCCCTCTGGCCATGGCAGGAGATATGCTGTTCAATCAGCGGTTCCCGGCTCCCATCTACTACCTTGGTGCTACGCTTGTCGCCATCTCCTTCTTTGTCGTTAATCGCCAGGATGAGACAGAAGTGGTAGACAGAGAAGATGTCCCGCATCGTTCAGATATTGAGGACCCCCATTGACCCATTGGTCCCTAGAAGACTCTGTAGCATTTTCACGACTTATGAGTTATGACATTCATTAAATATACACATGCAATGCTACCAGAGGTCCAACAGGCCGTCCCATGTTTGGTCTGCGCGTCTCTTCCAGTAGTTCTGGGTTCCCCGCTTGAGAACCCAGACCTCAGAACCGTACATGGCTTTTTTCTCGAAGAACGCTGGCTCATGTTGGTTGCCAGCTAGCTCGTTGACCTTGCGCCGCTGGCGCTGCTTCTCCTCTAGCTCCAATTTCAGCGCTTCGGCCTTGTCACCATTCCCGTTTTCCCAAAGACGCTGGTCAGGGCGCAACCGCGAGTCCGTCGGCGGTAGGCGTCCGTCCTCCACAGAGGTCACTTCGTTGAGCTGCGACGCATATTCTGTAAAACCAAACCGCTTCTTGTGGTTCTCCACAAGACCCCCGACCTGCCAAATCACTTTACCACTGCTGTCGGACAGCGACTCGGTCCACTTGCCCTCAGCGGCAGCCGCTAGTTTCTGACCATTAGCTCCGACCGTATGAATGGAAAGCTCCTCGCTGCGGCCAGAAAACATTCCTCCCGCCTTGAATTCAACGACTGCCTTCTCGCCTGTGCTGGAATGGACCGTCATGGATCCGACAGGCTCCACGAACTTCTCACCAGCAATAATATTGCGCAAAAACGTCGTAGGTTGCGACCAATAGAACATCTCACCGCTTTTCTCGCATGTGATATAGACGTTGCCCTTTGTCATGATCTCTGCGCTCTTGCCCCAGAATTTTTGGGCTGGTTCTGGAGAATGCACTATGGTCCAGTTCGGGGCCTCGCCTTGCAATGCCATGATGGGCGGCCGGTGGCTCACTTTTTCAGCAACGAGGCGGAACCCCTGGTCTTCTCGCACCAACTCATAGGTCTCACCGAGAAGTGGGTTGAACGGTTTGCGCGTCGCACGCTCTTTGGCGCGAGCAGAGCTCAAATTGCTCACAGCAAAAGCGGCTATCAGCAGAATGCGTTCCCCATTCTCCCTGTTAGCTTTCAGCGCCGCATCAATAAGCTGGCTGTATTCCATCATTTCCGCGAATCGTTGCAAGACGTTGATCGGCTCGTTGGCGGTCACAGGCATCGCGATGGTGCTCAAATCTTTGCCTACGTTC
The DNA here is from genome assembly GCA_030407195.1 of [Candida] tunisiensis. Lineage (NCBI taxonomy): Eukaryota > Fungi > Ascomycota > Dipodascomycetes > Dipodascales > [Candida] tunisiensis. The sequence continues at coordinate 7,593 of JANJPH010000018.1, forward strand.
TTTCGAACGAAGGAGATCAGACTGGGTGGATTGCCGGCCGACGGAGGGACTGTCTTGCGTCTGGTAACGGGACCAGATATCTCACTGAGCGGGTATAGAATACTCTCAGAATCACTGCGCACGCGAATCTCTGCTGACTGTCGGGGCGTTGCTTGTGTTTCGTCTATGTCATCTTCACCTTCTGATGAGCTGACTTCGTCGTCGTCAACGACGTCATTGCCATCCATCTCTTCTTCAGGAGAAGAGTAATGACTTGAGTCATCGTCCACAAACACAACTCCAGAGTCTGCAAACTTGTCCTCTGCGTCATAAAACTCATCGACACTGAAAACACTGGTCCCGTCCAGAGATGTGCGAGCGCCGTTCACTTCTAGTGCGGCGTTCCCAGAGAGAGATTGCATGAGGCTCTGCCTGTACTTCTCCTTCTTGAATCGGTCTTCGTGGTGTTCCAGCATGCTCTTGAACTCGGCTACAAGCTCATTCAGTTGGCCTAGAGTAGTTTTTGTTTGAAGACCATTCGTGCCATCACTGAGCGCCGCGTGAGCGGCTTGCGCCACGCTCACCCCAGCGCCATCCCCGGCCGCTGGAGCCCCTGTGGTGTCAGTCGGGCCACTCGGCGATTGCCCACCAGTAGAAGTCGTTTCCTTCTTACGCTTCCAGAACGACGAACGACGTTCAGGCAGGGCAATGGACTGGCCACCTCCAAGACTTAAACTGCTACCCACTCTACTCGTGCCCAGCGATGGACTTTGTGAGGACGACAAGCCTCCTTCTTCACTGATCGCTCTCTTGGTGAGCTCTTCGAATTTGTTCGCAAACTCATTCAGAGTTGCCCATTGGTCATCGATGATAGATAGACTGCTGGGGACTGCCAGTGAGGCTGCAGTGAAGACTCCTGGTGCTTCAGCACCAGATTGCTGCGGTGGTGCTGCCGTGGGGCTGGTGATATTGGGGTACACTCCAGCGGACGAATGCACGGCAACACTGCGAGCCACGTCGAGGGCAGACGTCCACGTCTTCCATTCGGCAGGGTTCAGCGCCTTGAGATACCATACCTCCATACCCGAGTCGATGAATATCTCTCGGCTTTGCTCTCTGGCACTAACAGCACATAGCTTGATCGGCATGCTACCGCGAAGCAAAGACGTCTTGCGGTTGAGATAGTAATTCAGCATGCCGTACTTGTAGTCCAGAGCGAACCACCGACGGGCGTAGCCCTGGAGCTTCTTGCGACGCTTCTTGAGCAGCGTACCAGTAAGGTAGCGCCCGTCAGAGACAATGCCACCTGCATCTTTGTCCGTGTTTCCGCTTCCCTTTGTGTTTGAACGTCCCCTCCCGCCAGGAGCGGTGTGCGCAGAGGCTCCGGCTTCCGTGATGTCCTCTTTAGGAGCTCCAATGGCTACGTACTGACTGAACATGACGGTTTTGGCGGTGTTCTTCGAGAAGGTGTTGTCAAAAACGAGCGCAAACATGCCGCCCTGGCCCGACTCCACCTCGAACGCTCCCCTAAGAAGCTCATTGGGAAGGCATTTGCCGTGCCAGCTCACCTGCTGGAGGCCCGAGTTTGATAGGCGCTCCTCGATGGAACCGCCGCCGGGGACAGACACCGATCCTCTCCGGCTGCCGGTGTCGTCATGGTTGAGGTTCGTTGTCGTGGGGCCTACTTGCCTGTAGATGCCGAAGTTGCTGAGTTAGAGAGGAGACGAGGTCGCTTGCCCGCTGGATCAAAAGCACGTACATCGACTTCTTGATAGGCTTGACCTGCCAGTTTATGGTGCTGCCGTCCACGGCGTTTGCCCACTTGACGAGGAACGACTTGGAGTGTATCTCGAGGGTTTCCATGGTGCCTCCCGTTTGCGCCAACGAGCCGGTTCGGCACCCGCTATGCTTCTCTTATAGCGATGAAGTTCCAGCATACGATGCCTGGTTTTCCGCATAGGTGTCACACAACGGCTGCTGTACTCTCGGCTACAGGGGAATTTCGGGTACAAAGTACTGACAATGACAAGGTTATGCTAACTCTATTCGCAGTGCCTGGCCACGGTGACTGGCGAGAGTACCAGATTGGCTGGCGGCTGTGAACGTCTTTGTGCGTAGCTGTTTTTCGCTGGCCGTGCTCGGCTCGTTCAAGAGCCCGACGCGCATTCAGCGAAACAGTGGTCCGCCCCAGATTAGACCCTGTTCGGTTTCGGCCCTCGGCTGGACGAACCCAAACTTCGGCTCCTGCTGTGTACGCCCGGCGGATATTTCCTCCGCCATCCCTAATCCGGTCTGTTTCAGCCTAAAACATAAGGTCACGTGTCCAGCTCCACGGCCTTTGCCATGGCGGCCAGCCTGCGCTCCACGGTCTTGAGCGTCGCCACAACGGCTGCCAGCCGTTTCCTCGCATGCGCCAGTTTCTGGAGCGTAGGTCCAATGTCTGTCGGCTCCGTTTCGGCCGCATAGGCCGTCAACCGCGTCGTTAGCTGGTTCAGCTGCACGCGCAGCGCCTCCTGGCTCTCGTGGAGGCTTCGCAGCCGCCACTCCGTGGTCTCGAACGTCGGTCCGAGCACAGACTGCACCGTCAGCTCCAGCGGATGGGCATCTGTCATTCTCTGTGTCCAATGCTAGTGTCAGTCTAGGGAATGCAGGACCACAACGGTGCAGGTTTCTAGACGCGGAACACGGACAGTCGCTATGTACATTACTCGTTGCTAGAGAGCAGCTGCTCAAGGGCCTCACCCTGGGCGTGCCGCTCCATCTCGTCTATGATGTCATCCAACCGGCGTCCTGCCATGCACTCGTCGAGGTTGTGAAGCGAGAACCCGCAGCGATGGTCGGTCACGCGGTTCTGCGCATAGTTGTAGGTTCGAATCTTGTCCGAGCGCGCAGTAGTTGTCACCTGAGACGTACGCTTCGCCTTCTCCTCCTCCACCCTCTTCTGATGCTCCATCTCTGCCAGCCGCGCTCGCAGCACCATGAATGCTTTCGCCTTGTTCTTGTGCTGCGACCGCGAGTCCTGCATCGCCACTACAATGCCAGTGGGATTGTGGGTTAACCGGACGGCAGAGTCCGTAGTGTTGACGTGCTGTCCACCGGCCCCTCGACTGCGCATCACGTCCACTCTGACCTCGCCGGGTGCAAAACTTCGCTCCGACTCCTCGGCTGTGGCCTCCTCCATCTGTGGCAACACCACCACCGCAGCCGTACTGGTGTGCACACGGCCCTTGGTCTCCGTCGCTGGCACCCGCTGCACGCGATGCACGCCTCCTTCGTATTGCAGCCTACCGAATGCGCCCGGCTGGTCAATCGACAGGATGGCTTCAGTCACGCCGTTGGTGACAGAGCCGCTTTGAGTCAAGCTCACTAGCTGAAAGGGCCAGCGGTGCTCCAGGCAGTAGTTCTGGTACATTTGCAGCAGATCATTGGTGAATATCATGGCCTCGCCGCCACCAACACCCGGCCGCAGCTCGAGAAGCGCTCCTTTGTCCACAAACGGCGACGTGGGAAGCAGTTTTCCTTGAAGCAGCGTCACCGCTGAGTGGAGTCGATGCTGGCAATCGTGCAACTCGGGCTCTGCCTCTTCCCGGAGTGACGGATCGCTCAGCATGTCTTGTAGCTCTCTCATTTCTTGCTTAGTTGATTCGAAATCCCTGATGAGATCCACAATCGACCGTAGCTTGTTCAAACGGGTCAGCTTTTCCTCTGAATATGCTGAATCAGCGACGTCCTTCTCCAAAGCCGCGAACTCCGCCTTCATCTGATCCGCTCGAGAGATGAGCATTGGGTGGAGATCTGTTCGGAGCTCCTCCGTGGGAAGTGTCGCAGCAGCCGACGACACTGCCCGGGACAGTGGCCGCGGCAGAATGCCGGGTCCTCGTCTCCATCCTGAGAAGCCTATTCGTGGCCGTGGCCAAACGCCGAACACCGCTGCTCGCATGTCGTCAGTGCAAAACCGTGGTGCAGGTCAGGTGACACCATCTTCTCAAGTAGCCATCGGCTGGCCACAATATGGCGTGGGACGACGACGTAGCAGCTCAATTGGAGGCGAGAGACGCGAGGGAGAGACGTCTCGAAGCTGTGATATCTGCTTGTAAGTAGAGTGGCGCGTTCTCACGCCGCGTTCGATTGACATAGTCCAGGAGGCAGCCCGGCGAGCAGTCGCAGCGGGACGCCCTGCCCCAGCGGATGGCGAAAGTGCGGACGAAACCGCCCTGTATCGCCAGATACATGAGCTTAAGGAGCAGCTGGCAGCATCCGAGAAGCGGGCGGCCGCTCTCGACGAGGAAGCTGAGACACTGCGCCCTCTGCGTGGCCGGCTGAACGACTTGCGAGAGGAGACATCGGCCAAGTCACGACAGATCCAGGCCCTTCAGGATGAACTGCTGGCGAACCATATTGAAGTCAACATGTCGTTGCAGGAGCAAGATCGCCTCAAAGCAGAAAACGAAGCACTTGTAAAGCGGTGGATGGAACGAGCACTCCACGACGCAGAGCGCATGAACGAAGCGAACGAATTCATCGACAGGTGTGTATGCCGCGAGTCTATTGTACAGCTAGTTTACAGTGCTAACACAGCGTCAAAGGTCACAAAGGTGGTGCCTAATCGGCTGTGTGGGATCGTGAACGGGACCGTGGGCTCTTCAGGAACGTCTGGATGCGCGAGCGATCAACCACGGACACATAGTACGTACCGGGCGCGTCTGTCCAGGACACAGAGCCGGACCAGAATTCGTGTTTCTCTACACGAAGCAAGTTTAGCGGCGACTCGATGTTGTACACTGAGATTGAGTGTCCTGGGGGGACGAAGGATTTCAGTGAGATGATGCGGCACCCATCTTTGAGGTCCAAAAACATGTCGATGAGATGCCCATTCAGGGTGGCGTCGAAGGCGTAATTGTTGACAAGAACACAGTCTGCTCTGGGTAGAACAGCTTGCACGGTTTCGTTATTCACAAAACTCTGGTTGTTGAGCAATATTTTACCAGCCTGAATGCCCCAGCACTTGAGCCGGTTCAACAACTCCACACGCTGCTTCTCAGCTAAATCCGAGGCAACCTGCATGATTTCGCAACCCCACGCCTCACACCCCGTCTCGAGAGCGGCTTGTAGTGTGCAGTTGCCGACGCCAGAGCCGAGGTCTATAAACACTGATCGAGATGTAACCTGTCCCTGCTCCAACAAGCGCGTCACAAACTTTGGAAGAAGCTCGCCATACACGTTGTTGCTGAAAGCTTTATACCCCCGCAAGAGGTGCGCCCGAGGGGAGACAACGCGGGAATATACCTGCTCTAGCACTTCATAGACAAACGCTGTTGGCAGCCCTTTCATGCCCTCGAGGATTTCTTGCGTTTTGCCACTTGCTCGGTTGCTTCGAACGAGCTCATTGTATTCCTCGATAGCAGCATGATACGCAGATGGATCCTTGTTTTTTAGACCGCGACGAAGCCGCCGCAGAATGCAGTCCTCGTATGACGGGTGTTTAATTATCGCTGTTTGCTCTGCAGGCACAAAGGTGGCAGCGACCCTCTCCATCGTGCGCTGAATTTCTCCATCGGGGAGATATGTTTCGCTGGCCCCCGGAACCACAATTGCGTATCGTTCAGGCGTATCGGTCAAAAGACACTCAAGCTCAACCACCACTGGCTCGTCAAAGAAATCAGAGTAGTTTGATACTCCGGGACCTGCTATATCTATTGAGTGGATGAACTGCACCTTGGTATTCGCACTCACAGAGCTGTCATGGACCGCTCGTGGCTCAGCTTTGGCGGCCATCTCTGCTGGGGGCGTGGCAGAGCTGAACCTATTCAAGTTCGACTCCCAGCTGTCGTCTTCATCATTTTCACTCTCACTGGATGCCCGGTTGAACTTGTAGAGGTTAGCGATGTTGTCTTTCCGTCGCTTGCGCTCGACATTTCGTGCGACTTGCTTCGAGAGCGTCTGAGAGGATCGCGTCTTCTCCACTCGTGACGGGCGCTTAGCTGGACTCAGCGATGTGTCTCGTGCCTGTGGAGTGTTTCCGTTGGACTGCGATACTGCCATCCGGTCCTTTTGATGCCCGCTATTCTTGCCCTCTGCTTTCACCTTGACCGTTTTCGTCTTGATCTTGACCTTCGTCCCACCGGACGGCAGTTTCCGGTTACCACCGCCCTCGCCGGCCCCAGATCCAAGCCTGGAGAAGAACATGGCGTCACGGTGACAACGTGAAGCCGTTCGTATGGCGTTGGGGCGGATCTGTCTGCAGTGATGGGCTTAAGACCGAGCGATCTCGCATGGGCTCACGACCGGTTTGTCTATCTGGGCTTATGACCTGCCGCTGTACTGGGCTGGACATCGACGCGTCGCGATGCGTAATGGCCTGGTCCTGGCGGGGCTGATAGTACTGAGGGTGCTGAGTGCCGTGAGCATCAGGACGTTCTTTCAACCCGATGAGTACTGGCAGAGTCTGGAGCCGGCACACTTGCTCGTGTTTGGCTACGGCTATCTGACATGGGAGTGGACAAATCAGCTAAGGAGCATAGCGCATCCGTTGTTGTATGCAGCTGTCTACAAAGCTATCGCCGTGATGGGCCTGCATCCTGCTACGGAACGGTACTTTGTGGTGCTCGCTCCTAAACTGCTGTCGGGCGCCATTGCGGGATCAGGGGACTACTTCATGTGGCGGGCAGCAGTCAACGCGCACGGACGACGAGTTGGCAAGTGGGCGCTGTTCTGCTCTGTTTTCTCAGCCTTCAATTGGTTCTGCCTGCCCCGGAGCTTCAGCAATTGCGTCGAGACTGTGCTGACCTCGGCAGCGCTCTGCAAATGGCCCTGGCACCCGAAAGATAGGACTATCAATCGTGATTTGACGGTCGCGCTGGCCATCGCAGCCGTCAGTTGCATGTTTCGGCCTACTAACGTCATCATCTGGGCGATTCTCGGAACTCAGCTCTGGATAGCACGGCGGTTTGACATCCAAATCGTCTTTCTCGCCACATTGATCGGCAGTGTCGTCCTGGCTGCAAATTTCTGTCTGGATTATTGGTACTACGGAGAACCCACCCTCCCTGTAATCAAATTCCTAAAGTTCAACCTGGTGCAATCTCTGTCGCACCATTACGGTGTGATGCCGTGGCACTTCTACGTCTCCCAGGCTATTCCGTTGAACCTTTTGGGTTTTTTACCAGTGACACTATACAGCATTTACCAGTATCGCAATTCTCAAATCGCGCTTACTGTGGGGGGCGTTGTTGCGATCTACTCTCTCTTGTCTCATAAAGAAGGAAGGTTTCTGCTTCCCATCCTCCCCCTCCTTCATATCCTCACGGCTCGCGGGTTTGCAGTTCTCAGTCCAGCCTTGGCCAAAAAGCTGGTTGCCCTCGCTCTAGTGGTGAACCTTCCCATCACCTTCTATGCGACGTATGTCCATCAGCGTGGAGTCATTGACGTTATGGATTATCTGAGAACATCGCAAGATGTCGAGTCAGTGGGCTTCCTGATGCCTTGCCACTCTACGCCGTGGCAAAGCCATCTCCACAGACCGGATCTGGAGCCATGGTTTCTCACATGTGAGCCCCCATTAGGTCAAACGCCTGAACAGAAGCGGTCCTACAGGGATGAGGCGGACCAGTTCTACGACGATCCCAAGGGATTCCTCGACTCGCACTTCAATCACACCTGGCCGTCTCATATCGTATTCTTCCAGCAGTTAGAGCCCTTTCTACAGGGGTATCTAAACGGAAGCTACAAAGAGACAGCTCGGTTCTTCAATAGTCATTTCCATGATGACTCGCGGCGCACAGGCGACGTTGTAGTGTACGTTAGAAGCTGATGCATTGCATTCAATTGCCACGCTAGTCCTTAGTAGACCCGTTTGCCACCGAGTTTCCGGGCTCTAATGCCCAGTCAATGGCGAACTCTGTGCCGTAGTTCTTTTTGAGGTAGTCGTTGGTTTTCTTGTAATGGCCGCACGTGAAATACCCTCGGGCAGCCGACAGAGGCGAAGGGTGCACAGCTTTGAGCACGAGATGGCGGTTGGCAGCCTTGGGAACAACCTTATCAGCAAGCTTTCCGGCAGGGCTGCCCCATGCCAAGAAACACACGCCATCGCGTCGATTCCGCACGACAGCCTCCAGGGCTGCTTGTGTGAACTGCTCCCACCCCTTATTGCTGTGAGAGTTTGCGTTGTGTGCTCGAACGGTCAGACAGGTGTTGAGCAGCAAAACTCCTTGCTCCGCCCACTTCACCAGCGAACCTTGCTTCTGCGGCACGACGAACTCCGGATAGTCGTTCTTCAAAGCCTTGTACATGTTCTTTAGCGAAGGTGGCGGAGGAGTCGGCGGGTTGACGCTGAATGCGAGACCGTGCGCCTGGTTATAGTTGTGGTAGGGGTCCTGGCCAATGATGACGACCCGCACTGTGTCGAACGGCGTGAGACGTGTCCAGCTGTAGATATCCTTCTCTGGTGGGAAGACCTTCTGGCCGGCTGCTTTCTCCTTGGCCAGGAACTGCTTGAGTTGCAGGAAATACGGCTTTGTGAGTTCCTTGTGGAGCACGCGAAGCCAAGACTCATGGACCGTGTCGATCTCAAGCTGGAGCAGCTCTTTCTGGCACGGTGTCAGGCTCTTTAGCCAGTCCTCCTTGCTCCATTTGGGTCTTGCAATTGGTGCTGCGGCAGCGGTCGTAACCTTGGCCTTCTTTTCCACAGGGCCGGCAGCCGGCTTGAAGAAGCTGGCAATGCTCTTCGTGGCCACCACCGCCTCGTTCTCCAGCTTCCTTTTGCCTGCGCTCATGTCTATCCTGTTCTCCGTCCGGGACGCGTCGCGTCCCACTTAAATTACGCCTGCGTGACGGGTAACAAGACGGGTGAGAGCAGCACCAACGCGTCGGTTCGGCACGGGGGCCGAGACGGTGTGACACTGTGCCAGGGGCATTCTTCATTAGACATGTGCTATGTACATTTTGCTAGAAATCCCAGCGGCTCTTTCCTTTGCTCGTTGCCGGAGTGCTGTCTCCGGCATCTGCCTCATCGTTGCCCTGCTCCTGTTGCCACCCATGTAGTCGCTCTAGCGTGCGCTCTCGGCTGCGAAGAAAGCCCGTGTAGGCAGTCTCGTTCGCTGCTATCTTCGGCACCGTCGCCTGTGCCGTGGCGAAGTCGTCGGCCTTCATGGCCGCGTCGAAGAGGCCAACGGCACACTGGTGATCGCCAACCTCCATGCCAATCTCGAACCAGTCACGAGCGAGATCAGGACGGTTGAAGTAGTTCATGAGCAGAAATCCGAGCGGAGCGAACGCCTCTTTGAGCCCAAACTGCGCCGCCTGCTGAAAGTGATACCGGGCCAAGGGCTTGTCCGCTTCGTTCAGCACTCCTAGGTAGAAGTGGCAGTCGTATAGCGAGCCAGCGTCACCAGTTCGAATGGCATAGTTGAAGGCGTCATGCGCGCGCGCCAGCTCGCGCTGGCTAAACAGAATCACACCGGCGCTCCGGTAACATTCGCTGGTGACTTGTGGCAGTGCCTCCTGGGGCACATGGATGCGGTTAGGCACAGTGGTGCCCTTTTGCTCAGCATTTTCCGCGTACGACGGCGGCTGCACTTTGGGCGGCGGCGCTGTCAAGTCGTCAGCATCTGGGGCGTTCGCCTCCTCTTCTTCGCTGGTGCTCTGGTCCGCCGGGGAGCCACGCTTCGGCGGGATACCAACCACCCCAGCAACAGCCTTCCAGTGAGCAGCCGTTCGCCGATTCATGTTCACGTACAGACTAGGGCCAGCGTCGTCGTCCATTTCGTCGTCAGGTACCCTCCTGCGGACTTCCATGTCTTGCAACCGGAACATTGGCGTTCCCTGGATCAGCTCCGAGGTCTCGCTGCCCCGGTAGCGTAGAGCCTCCTTCATTCTGGCAACCACCGAGTCGAACGTTTTGACTAGCCAACCTTTCTCGTCCTCCAGAGCGCGCTGCTCCTGGGCGCAGCGCACCCCGCGTCGGTACGCATCAAGCGCTTCCTCAACGTAGCCAGCTTGAAACGCCACGTCGCCTGCCACCTTGTATCCGAGAGCAAACCTCCTATCGCACAGCTCTTTCAGCAGCTTTCCTGCGTGTTCCTTGTCGCTCTCGGGACTCGACGGGTCGGTGAGCGTGCGACCACAGAGGAGAGCGATTGCTGTCGAGTCTCCTAGCTCTGCTGCGCGCTCCACGAGGTTGTTCTCAAGTTCCATCGTCCCCTTATTCAGCGTCCGCGAGTCCTTCCTGTAGGCCTCCAGGACTCGTTTTAGGCGTAGCAGGTCGCTTCCGCGGACCTTCTTTGGCAGCGTGCCCTCGTTGTCGCCAAGGCAAGCCGCGTAGGCGTCGATGACCTGACGGTAAGAGAGCGAGACCTTGAGCCGGAAGAGATACCGACGCAGCGTCTTCTTGGCGGGCAGAATGTCCTCCGGTTTAGCCGTCCCGTAGAGCTTTCGAAGGTGAGGGAGCGGCCGCAGCCGTCCCGGGCGCAGGACCCCGCCCGCTCGTGAGATCATGGCTGGTATGGCACCTCAAGGTCTTGAATGGACGTTTCTCCGCATGCGGGCCCCTGCATTTCCAGGTTCCGGGCCCAGACGCGCGATTGGGATGCCAATCACACGCGGACGAGGCATTAGGCACTCAATTGACCGTGTCTTGCTAGAAAATGTCGTTGCATACGCTCCGAGCGGCTACCCGGGCCGTCGCGCGGGTCTCGGTACGGTGCTTCACCACCAGTGGGCCCCGGCAGGCCGACTTTTCACACCTCGTCGTCGGCGCCGGCGTGGTCGGGCTCGCAGTGGCGGCCAGACTGGCCGAGACAGACGGTTATTCAGTCCTGCTAGTGGAGCGTCACGGCGAAATTGGAACCGAGACCTCGGCACGCAATTCTGAAGTCATCCATGCTGGCATATACTACCCGAAAGACAGCCTGCGCGCAAAGCTGTGCATCCGAGGGAAGGAGCTCATATACGACGTGGAGAAGTACGGCGTCGAGATGTCCAACTGTGGGAAATGGATCGTCGCGCAGGACGAGAAAGAGCAGGAATATCTCGAGGAAATGTACGAACGCACCCGTGATCTCGGAGTGCCGATGGAGTGGGTATCGCAGAGGGAAGCCAATTCCAAAGAACCAGCTGTTAGAGTTGGAGCTGTGGCTCTCAACTCTCCAACAACAGGCATCATTTCTGCGCACTCCCTCATGCTCTACTTGCAAGGCAAATTCGAGAACGCCGGCAGGGGCGATCTTGTGCTCAATACGACCGTAACCGACCTCTCTTACGATGGCAACGAGTACACTATCAAAATGAAGTCTGCGGCGCATGAAGGCGAGGAGGGGGAGGAAACTGAGCTGACAGCCGAGAACGTGGTCAACTGTGCGGGCCACGGAGCCCCTGCCATCAGCAACATGCTGCTACCACCTGAAAGACATACGAAAGCTTTCTATGCAAAGGGCAACTATTTCGCCTACGGTTTGAGTCAGCCCAAAGTAGGCAGGTTGATTTACCCCTGCCCATCGTCGCACGCCTCACTTGGCACGCATCTCACCCTGGACCTGGGTGGCAAAATCAAGTTCGGACCGGATCTCGAATGGGTCGACAGCCCCGACGATCTCAACGCCAATGGCGACCGTCTCGATTCAGTGTACGAGTCTGTCTGTCGCTACATGAAGGGCATTGAGAAGGACGCATTGACAGCCGATTATGCCGGGATTCGACCCAAAATCGTTGGTCCAGACTTTAAAAGCTTCCAGGACTTTGTTATTCGCGAGGAAGATGGCTTTCCGGGCTTTGTCAACCTTCTGAACATTGAGAGTCCCGGACTCACGGCAAGCATGGCAATTGCTGAGCACGTCTCTGACATCTATCACAAATAGCACTGTAAAGGGTTGTCCAGCGGTGCCTCAACACAGCATGATATGGTCATCCTTTCTGGTCTTATGTACAGTTGTATCACCTCCGCTTGGCACGGGTTTCTTGAATCATCTTCTCTCGTTGCTCGTTCCGGATTCGCATTTCTTCATCCGCCTCCGACTCTGAAGGCTTTTTCCGTGGCAAATTTTCTGGCTTCGTTGGCCGCGGTGCTTCCGAGAAATACTCTGACAGCAGGGCCTCTGCAGCGGTCAAACGTTTGGCTGGATCCAGGTGTGTCATGCCCATAAGAAGATCAAGCGCATGATCTGACGCCGCAAGAAAGCGCGCCATAAGGTCATGCTTAGTTGGCGCCAGATACTTCGTAGTGGGCTCTACGTACTGTGGCAAGCTTTTGACGCCAGGCCAGGTTTCCTCCGTAGGCGTGCCGCACGCGCGAAACGTGACGTCTATTTGGTCTGTGTCACTGGCGCCGGGCAGATACGGGGTCCGCAGCATGAGCTCGGCAAATATGATGCCAACACTCCATATGTCCACTGCCTCGGTGTAATGTCGGGCTCCAAACAGCAGTTCAGGTGCACGATACCACCGTGTGACGACTGTTGGAGTCATTCTGCTCATGGGCTCGTTGGGTGACGCGAGCGTACGCGCCAGACCAAAGTCGGCGATCTTGAGGTCGCCGTTAGGCGCAAGGAGCAGGTTGTTGGGCTTCAAGTCCCGATGCAGAACAAAGTTGCGGTGGCAGTGATGAACGCCTCTTAGCGTCATGAGTGTCCAGCTCTTGACATCGGCGGGGCCAAATATAATGGACTTGTCCTTAATGAGCATCTCGAGATCTGACGGGAGATACTCGAGCACGATGTTCAGGTTGCTCTTGCTCGCGAAAACGTCAATCAACTGCGTTAGAGGCGTCACCAGCCATAATCCTGAGCGTGCCGCGCCGCACCCACCTCGATGATGTTGACATGCTTGAGTTCCTGGAGGAACTTGATCTCGCGGATGGCAGACATGTCGAGGCCGTCTTTGAACTCGCCCACTTTGATCATTTTGATGGCGATACGGCGGTTGGTGGCCTTCTGCCGGCCGACGTAGACGACGGCATATGTGCCCTCGCCTACTTTCTTCTCCTTTGAGTACTTTTCTTGTGTCTCTTCATTCCGTGCCTCCGCAACGTCCATCGTCGGTCAATCAAAGATGCCAAAATAAACCAACGGTGTATATTGTCTATAGTGAGGGATTTGCCACTCGGGGCGTCTATTTCTTCTGGCCGCTGAGCAGCGTGAATACGGGGGCGCTGAGCTTGTCGCGGCCCTTGAGGAAGTCCAGCTCCAGCAGGAACAGGTACTCGAGGATGTTGCCGCCTAGCTTCGAGACGAGCTCGCCGGCCGCGGCCGCGCTCCCTCCTGTAGCGATGATGTCATCAACGATGAGCACAGACTGGCCTTGCGAGATGGCGTCGGCCTGCATCTCAAACACGTCCTTCCCGTACTCCTTCTGGTACTCGGCCTGGACGGTCTCGCCTGGCACCTTGCCCTTCTTCCGGACCGGCACGAAGGCGGCGCCGATCTGAAGCGCCAGGGTCGGGCCAAAGAGGAACCCGCGGGCATCGAGGCCCACGACGACGTCAATCTTCCTGCCATTGTGCTTCTCCTTGATGTGGAGCAGCAGCGCGTCTATCAAGGCCTGAAAGGCCTTTGGGTCGCGGAAAATGGGCAGAATGTCCTCAAAGAGGATCCCCTTGGACGGGAAGTCAGGATACTGGCGAAGCCGGCCCTTGACTGTTTCTTTCAGCTCCTCCATCAGTATCTGTCTCGTCTGTGTCGAATGCCGACACGTTCTCGGCCTTCTGCACCATGCGATCCCCTGCGTCGCATAACACACCCATCAGCAGTTCGACGAGATCAGCCCTGTCAGTTGCTCGTTCCATCGCCAACAGGGGCTGTATTACTTAATCACGCACCGTACTGGCGCTGACTTCTTCATCTACTCTGACATCGTGCCTCTGCTGACGTGCCTGCCGGCTGCTGCGTACGGCCAGCCTCAACAAGACAGAATCTGTGCCCAGATGGAGATAGCATGTCGACAGCAAGGAGCGCTGACCACTCCAGGATCGTCGGCACGGAGTCGGACAGGCACCGCGGTGACAACTCTCCCGACTCTGGCTTTTCGCTGACACCCATGCAGCGGCATCGACCCACGCCGGATAGACACCGGCCTTTGATGGACTCGAATACGTCTCAACGTCGGTGGTCTTTGAATTACGAGCATCACAAGCAGTTCAGAGACAGAGAGCATCGACGAAGCTGGAATCATGGCGGACGAGATGGCGACCGCAGGAGACGCCAACATTCACTGTCTCCTACGCGAGAAGCAGCAACCACCGAGGTCGCTATGAGCAGACAAGAGGGCAGCCACAGGACCCTCACACCAGTTATGTCGCGCCAAGCACGTGAAGACCCACGGCCGCCTGCACTGCCGTCATGGGGCCTCGGATCTGATGAGCCCGACTACGATGATCGCCAGCATTCCCATTCTGTTGAGCGGTACGGCAAACTAGACAGGCACAGCCGCAAGGACTGGTATCGAAGTCGTAGTCCGTGTCGCCACCATGACCGCAATGGGCGGTACGAGGAAGAAGGATGGGGTGCGTCGCCGGAACACCGCCAGCCTTTGAGAAGTTCTCTCAGCAGTCAGCGCACTCTTCACCGCACCTCTCTACATGGGCCACGGCACTTGCAATCTACAGCGCAGTATCGAGCTGGAGAGCGCTGGCCTGACGATGGCCCTCCATCAACGTGGCCACATGCACACGTAGATGTCACTAGCGACAGCAGTTCGTCAGGTGAGCAGTCTACAAAGCGTGTCCGAGCGTCGAACAGAGAACCTTTCTCGCCGCCCGCGGCTCTTTTGGCATCCGATTTGCCATCATCTGATTCCAGGGCGTCAATGCAGGTAGGTCGCAGAGAAAATACCAGTGGAGCCCAACATCGTCACCAGCCCCGAATGGCAGAAACTTGGGACTCCGCAGAACATGGTAAGATTCGAAGCAGCTCCTCTGGTGACTGGAAATCGACTCACTGGTCCGGTCAGTGGTCTCTATTGAGGAATCCCGACTATCGTGAGCGTGCCAGATTGTTTGCAGGTTCACAGCCTGTGATATGGAATCGTGTAAAGGACTACATTGAGTTCGTGCGGCAAAACTGGAGAGAGGATGGTGGCCAGTACAGCCATGACTTACTACTACGATATCATGACACCCGCACTGCAGTTTTTCTTGATCGTCAAATATTGCAACCTCGAGATGCCTCTGCCCAGTTTGCCTACAGATGTCCCGAGCTCATGCGGCGAGCCACCAACGACAAGTTGGGGCTCAACATGGCTACTTTGTCGGCACTAAACCTCGCCGAGATCACAGATGTTGTAACACAACCACTGGCCTCTTCGATCGAGGAAGTTGAGGGAATCGGCGATCTAGCTGGACTCTCAGTGTTGAAAGAAACGTTTGACAGGCTCGACAAGCTGGTAACTGTGCCTCGGCTGTCACCATCGCCCCAGCGACCCAACTCGAGGGCATTACCCGAGCTAGGCAATTCAGCTGTTGATGCACCACATTCGTCGGCGAGACTCGAGTCAGTCGACGTCGACAACCTTAAGAATTACATTCTGGCCCGAGTACTGCTTTTCGAGCTTGCGTTGGTGGAT
This sequence comes from [Candida] tunisiensis, assembly GCA_030407195.1. Taxonomy (NCBI): domain Eukaryota; kingdom Fungi; phylum Ascomycota; class Dipodascomycetes; order Dipodascales; species [Candida] tunisiensis. The sequence continues at coordinate 23,118 of JANJPH010000018.1, forward strand.
GAAGAGCAGCGAGACCGAATGGTGAGCCAAGGTTATGACCTGACCCTTGATACAGAACTTGACCCTGGATTCCCTGGTCTTGCAAGAACTCCCTGGGTCGTTGTTATGAACTTCAGAGACAGTTTGGAGTCGAGAGAGGATTTCGATTTCCTAGGATCAACCCTCCAGAGCGAGGTTTATCAAATGTTCTCGAAAGCGGACATCAAGTCTCGGTCCCCGCGAACGTTTGGTGAGATTCGTCGAGCTCGCTTGAAAGTGGCCCGTATCCTCTCTTCAAAATATCCATATCAGGAAGTGCTGTCACTTTACAAGCCTTACCTTGATGCAGTTTGGAAGGATCTCTCGTGGCTTGTGGCGAACGCAAACGGAGAGCAGTCTGCAATACCAGAGATAGAAAACAAAGCCTTGTCACTTATACAAGGAAGTCCTAGAGCGGCAAAAAAAATGGAATCAAGGATAACCTACTGCGTTGAAGAGAAAGAGTCATCAGGAGTCACACCTACAGCTTCTGAGCCGAAAGTGCCTCGCAGCCACGCGAGTACCACCCGATTGGCACCATTCGTGATAGATACCTCCTCCCCTGGCATGGAGGACGACGACGACGAGATCCCGTTGGCGCAAGCAGTAGCGCAGCGAGCTGTGGTTGACCCCAAGATCGCCGCTGCGTTGTCGACACAACTGCGGTGCGATCATTGCGTTACTAAGAGTTGCTGGTGTACAGGTAAGGTGTTCGGGACTTGTCTGCAATGTCGGCAAACGGGGGATTTCTGCTCTTGGACAAAGGCGAAACAGATGTCTACGTATCCCAATCGCGACTCTGTTCCGGATCATCTGTGCAGTGATAATGAAGCCCGTACTAAAGCAAGGGAGTTGGGCGCAAAGCAGACATGGCAATCGCCTCGCGCGTCAGTCACAACGAAGGCTATGCCGCTGGGCCTAGACAATGGTCGTTCTTTGATCGGTGAGAACACCGCGTTTAGCAGACCACTTCCGAAGGCCCTTCACGGCGACGTTGAGGTACTTCGATTCCCAAGCAGGGGTCGAGCGCCAGCCACGATAGTGGACGCATTACCAAGGTATAAGAAAGGACTGAAGAAAGGGTGGAAAAGGTTATCTGAGAGGCCCATCAAATCACCAGCCGAGCTCCAAGGCGAGAAGTTCTATAAGCCGCCTGAATCACTCGCAAGGGCATCTGGGCTTAGACGGTCCAATCGACTGTCGAACAAACCTATGTGGGTCGCGCCTCTTCTGCGCTCTCGGAATCGCCGGGCAACTAGGCTAAGACTGAAATTGTTCATGGAGGAGACCACAAAGTCTGCTGTGCTGCGGGAAGCTCAGGAAAACCGTTACCTTCAACCAGTACCTGTGCCGAATAAGCCTGCTAGGGATAGCGCTGGGTACAACGCCCGCACGTCTGGGATTGAGGCTGTAGGCAAGTGGAAACGTCGCAACTTGCCCTATCCTCGCGAGCGAGCCCAGAGACCACCAGTTTCGACCGATATTGACACATCTCTGTCCTCGTTAGCACTGTCACCAAGTCGACGGAGGCATAGGACACGGCCGGGTGAGAGCGATGCAGCACATCTTGATGAATCTCAGGTTTTTCGAAGCGATCTCTTGAACAAAGTATTCACCCGCGTGCCAACCGCACAGGTGCGATTCTTTGCGAGCAAGCTTTTCGGGGAACCCATCACTCGCGACAGCCCTGCGGGACTGCGGTTTCGGCGGCCAGCAGAAACATTCAAGATCCTTCTTAAACAGGGCCCAACGCTCGGAGCCCAGCAGCGTGTTGATTATAATATGCTGACGATTGAAGAGCTGCCATCCGAATCGCCTGACGACATTGTGGATCTGGACGGGCTGGAGGCTCTTGAACGGTCGGGTTCCGTTACGGCCGGAAGCACGCAGGATTCAAAGCAGTCTTTCAAACCTCCGACATCTCTGGGGGATGAAAAGTCGAGTGATGCCATGGATCTGGATGGCCTTGCGGAATTGGATGATCACCCGGAAAGGTTGAGCTCGTCTTCAGCTCTGCCAAGCACAAGCTTGACAGCTCTGTCGACACATTCAACAGCACTAATTGAGAGTGCTGGGCGCCCACCCGCTGATTCAAATGGAGGACTGGAAAAAAATTCAACGGATCTGGGTCTCATCTCCGTTTCTTCGCCGCCAGCACACACTCTAGCTACTTCTGCTCCAGCTTCAACCTTGATGAGCCCCAGTCACGAGCCTTTGACCCCTACAGCCACCACCGTCAGGTCAACTCCGGTTATTTCTAGTGCTAATGTCTTGGATGACGTTCCACCAGACTGGAACAAATCTGAAGCGGGTGCCCTGGATGTATTGGAGGAATTGGAAATGCAACCGTCAGACGATGCTGGCGAGATGGGCAGCAACGTGGACATGCATGTATCGCCTGAGTTTCCAACAAACCTACAACGCGCACTGTCCAGTGGCCATGGCGAGACTACCGGGAATACCATACCTGCGCCTCATGAGCAAGTCTCAGAGAACGGAGGAAATGTTAGTAAAACGGGACTGCAGACGAAGACAATGATCGTTGATGCACCTGATATGAACGGTGGTGATTTGAACAAAAGCGATATTGACGCCTTGGCCGAGTTGGAAGTTAATTTGGACAAAAGCCGGGAGAAGATCACTGATTAAGTCCTGTCAATGCAGATTACCGGAGGATTCCATAATTTTCCAGGCATCATCACTAAGAAACAACACACAGCCGGACTATTGCTATAATCTTAGACAAGAGTGTGAGTGTGTGATGCCATCGCTTATCCACACTATCGCGCAGTTACTTGCAACACTCCACGACCTGCGTCGTGAACACCGGAAACTGTGGCCATGGCAAGTGTGTTTTCTGAGGTGTCTGAATAAGCGAAGGAGCGATGAGCAGGCCGCCTTGAGACCGATAAGTGAGAATACTTGATGGCAAGCATTAGACGCAGTTCCATTGCGCATGAGTAACGAGATCGCCCCTCTACCTTAATTTTGTGTGCTAAAGATTGACATGTATTATAGCAGCAGCATCACCTAGAACTCTTAAGAGACCTGCACGAAGGGCCTTGAAGGTGTATTGAGTGCCCACGTTCAATGAATCCTCGATTTACCGATCACCGGTCGTGTTTGCGCATTTGGCCTCGCGTCGGTCGCCTAGTGTCAAGCCCCCAGCCTAGCTCACCCCTAAGTGGCAGCAACGAAGAGCAAATCGGCATCTAGGAATGAAGTATGCTAAAACTGAGCTTTCATTGGGACTTACGCTTTATCAGTGTGGCAAAGAAGGTAATGGCGCTTGCGTGAGTCTTTCCTGTTGAACTTCATGCGGCAACCATGTACTTCACAGTAATAGAAAAACTGGGAATGCTGGTGCTTTGTGTGGCGATTCCACTCGTTGCGGTTGGGAAATCCAATAATCCAGTACGGACAATTTTCTTCCGTGCACTTGTAGGGGCGATGTATATCCTCATCATCCATGTGCCTCACCAGTTCAGCAAGAAGGCTGAACGTCGCGGTGCAATGGCTGCAGTTGTAGACTCCTTTCTTCTTTGCAAAACAATTGCTCCACAGACCATAATCCTTGAGTAGCTGCTCCATAGTTTTGTACGGGTGGCGCGGCACCGGCTGACCAGTGACATAATCAAAGAGCTTACTGAATATGGCGTGATCTTTGCGTAGTGGCGGTCTTGGGTGATGACAATCACCAGAGAGCGATGCTGTCCTATGGGCTGCATCAACGGAAGCTAGCGAGGATGAGACTTCACGGCGTGGCTCACCAACTCTCGAGGAAGTCGTTCTGACTTCAACTCCGGGCATCCCCACACCCTCATCACCTTTTAGGTCTGCATTCTTGCTCAATTTGAGAGCCTTTTTTGAAGGCTCGCCTTCCTTTATGTCTTCCACATCTTGGCCTTTCGGCGTATTGCGGCTGCCGAACGGACGTCCTCGCTTCCTCGGAGTGGTCTGTGGGGTCGAGGGTTTCACAGCAGACACTTGAGGGTATAATGGAGGACTGTCCGAAAACGTAAAGGGTTCGCGAGGACCATGTTGTGACGCAACTGGAGTCGTAGGAAGCCCCGACGGTGTGTCATCCGAACGACTTGGAGTCCGTGGTGCAATGGCTTCCTTTAGCGGGCTAGCAACAGGTGACGGTGCTGCCAAGGAAGATTTGCTCAAATCGCCAAAGAGAATCTCGTCAAACGGTGATAGCTCAATGGTGCTAAAAGTGGTGTGCTCAGAGAATAACGAGTTGTCACTGCTTGATGGCGCCAGCATCATGATCCCGCCGGGAGCAGAGGTGGTTGAGTGACTTTCGTACCCATTCAAGGACGATGAGCTCGAGAAGCAGGCGTCAAGAGGAGAAGTGCAATCAGTAGTGTGGTGGTCCGATCGTGGTGCTGCAAATTGATTTGTATAAAGCGCAGTGTCAAGCGCACTATGAGACTTTGGAGATGAGTGCTGGAGGAGAAGGCTTCTTGTGTCCGAGAAAAAATCGTCATTCAGAGCCTGGAGGAGTCGTGCTGAGTCCTCGACGGGAGGGACATCGAGGCAGTCAACCTGCTTGTGTAGGTAGCTCTGATAGCGCTCGCCAGCCTTGATCAGCTCTGCGGCTATAGTGTCTTGCCAGAGGGCAGCATTGTATTCACCTGTCACAGGAAGTTGCATGAGTGGGTTGTTCAGCGATGGGTCGACGGAGTGTTGGGCTCGAACACTATCAGGCGAGATGGGCTCCAGACTGTCTGTATAGTACGGATTTTCACCACTATCAGCTAGTGTGGTGGAAAAACTGTCTCCAGCAGGGCTGCAAGTGGTGGCATATGAGGCAAAGGGATCATTATTGTAGCCGGTGGCATGCGAGTGGTCCTCAACTTGTTGAATATCGAACTGATGATACGACACAGGCTCAATAGAGGGGTTCTTGGTAAGCTGGGTTGGGCTGTTTGAAGCACGGGCAGTCATTGTTCTGTCGGATGAGCTTTGCCTCAAAGACTAGCACTTGGAGCTGAAACAGTGGAGTACCCAAAACCGTGACCATTCAAGTTGGCCAGAGACCACATCAGAAACTTTTTGCTCGGGTTATATATCGTTGGGAAGGGCTTCGTCTGAGGGCACAATGCCCTGCTTTCTTTTCCCGGTTTAAGGTTTACCGTCTACATACAGCCAACCTTACGCGTTATCGTGCTGCAGGGCATCGGAGCCCGTACGCAGGCCGTACGCGGCACCGTACAGCACCTACTCCGCGGGGCTGAAGTGCGAAAGCCAGCTCAAAGTCAAAGCATCTCGCCACTGTGAAACAGGCGAGCTATCGTCCACAGTGTTCGCCGTCGTGTTCCGTGGCGCAACTTTAGCGGGCTCGCAGAAACGAGCTAGGTCGCAGCCTGCTCCCTTCCTATGCCGATCGTCCCCGACTCCAAAAGCCAGAGTAGCCGTCCACATCAGGCCCTCGAACGAAAAAGGCAGCAGGCACGCCCGAAACAGCCCTTGAGTAATGTTAGGACATGTCACAATAAGCCATCTTGGGGAACGCGTTGTTGACTTGAGGGCTGCGCTGGTTTACACTCATTTGCGTCCGCCTCCCTTGCCAGACCACCCGTTCGTATTCAGTGTCTCTAGGCCCGTGACGAACGCCAAGGTCATCGCCTCAGACAGACGAATCCGGCAACAGAAAAGAGGTGAAACGATAGAGATATCGCTACGTGGGCTGAGCCTGACCGTAGACGCTGTGCCATTGAGGCAGCCACTATGCCGCGCCACAATAGTTAGTCTCAACACGTCCACCCCGTATGGCACAGGATTTGAATGCGGGGAGCTGCAGGCATAGTGCGCAGCAGGGGGCTGGCGTTTCCCCATCCTGCCCTCTTACACATGCTTTCGCCTTCGCTGGTGCTCCTGTGCGCGAGACGCACGCCCATGCCCAGTAGCAGAGCGTTCACTGAAGAGTGTCACACAGTCGCCGCGTTCAGAGATTTCGGTTCGGCGTAAAACTCGCTCGCGAAGCGAAAATTCGAGTCACTCTTGCGCTGTCCAACCAGGCTCGTCTCAGTCACATTCTTGTTCTCTTGTTCATGCCCCGTGCAGCATAGCAAGGGGTGTGGCGAGTTGAATCTGAACAGCCGGCCCAGTCCTTGCAAACCGCACTTGGGGAGCAATCAACAAGGATTCGCCAACGCTGTGGCGATCTCTCCTCTGGAAAGCCTTCTTCAGGCAACTGAGTGGCACTATTACAATCGCCATTTCGAGATGATATCTTCTTCTGGAAATCATGCTCCGAGGCAACAGAGCAGCTTTATTGCAAGCGCAACTATGGGTTCATCTCTCGTTAAGGAAAGCCAACACCGGGGCAACAGAGTAGAATTATTGCAAAGGCCGCTCCTCTCTCTTGCTGATGCTTCGTCTAATCGCCACCTCGAGTAACGCAGCAATGTGAAGAGCAAACAAGACAAGAACAAACTTCATTAGCTAGTTCATGAATAAGAATTGCATGTCGGCTGGAGTGAGTCTGTTCATAGCGCCATCATCACCTCCAATAGTAGCGTGGATCATGTTCGCTTTTTTCTCTTGAAGCTCGATGATGCGACTCTCAATGGAATCCTCAATGCAAAGGCGTGTAATTTTGACTGGCCTATGTTGGCCAATACGGTGCACTCGGTCACCTGATTGCCACTCGACTGACGGATTCCACCACGGGTCCATCAAGAACACTTGCGATGCCTCGCATAGATTGAGTGCGACACCGCCGGCCTTGAGGGAGACCAGGAACACCTCAACGCTTGGCGTCTCCATGAAGTATTTGATGGTGGAATCTCGCTGAGTAGGGGACATGTTTCCTTGCAGCTTGACTGTATCGAACCCAGCGCGCCTTAGGCGCCACTCAACCAAATCCAACATGCTGGTGAACTGAGAGAAAACTATGCTCTTGATCGTCTGGCGATCGTTGCGCAACTTGTACAGCTCTTCCACGAGAGCCTCAATTTTCGTGCTACTACGCCATCCACCAGTCATGTCGATTCGGTTCACGATAGAGCCCTTCTGAGCTGTCTCTTCATCCACTTCGAGCGCAGGAGCTGTCAGGTCTATTGTCAGGCCAACGTGACAAACGGGACATTCAAGGTCTTTTTCTGCTCCGGTCCAGCCTTCGCAATACTCCTTGATGCACATGCGGCAAAATACGTGGTGACATTTGGACTTGATCGGTTCTTCTGCTTCGTCATCGCACAGCTTGCACACCAAGGCGTTGTAGTCTGCAGAGGCCCCGCTCAAGTGGCGCCTCAGCACGAGATCAGGGTGGTCTGCAATTTGCCGCATTCGTGTGATCAAAGTGAAGATGTTGGCATAGTTGTTCAACACCACTCCTTGGGCAACATAAGTGTTGAACTTGCGGCTCGAATCTGAGTAAATTGAGGAATACAAGTCTTTCTCCTCTTCGTTGAAAAAGTCACGGCGAATCTCCACAATGCGCGGGGGCAACCCAAGATCGTCGGCGCGTTCGATCTTCGTTCGGCGCAACATAATATGGCCAAGGAGCTTCCGAATGTTGCCCATTGCTGCAATACCCTCCGCCGAAGCACCCTCGCGCTGGATATACTTGAGCAGAGAGTGATTGAAAAAGTTGGAATGTACCATTGGCGAATGGCCACAGCTCAGGCACACTCTGCCATTGAAGCGCCAATCCATCTGGCAGCAGTCGCATTTTTTGCAAAAGTACTGACAAAACGGCTTGACCTTGAGAAAACGGATCAAGGAGTACATCTCACCAATGCGATTCTGCAACGGCGTGCCAGTGAGACAGAGCCTCTTGTCAGTTTGAAGGTTGAACGCCGCACGAGCTGTATTTGAATTGCGGTCTTTGATGTTGTGTGCTTCATCAAGCACGACGCGATTGAAATGGATGCTGTGGAGCACTGATTTCTCCTTGACGACTCCTTCCTTGCGACGGAACCCGCTTCGTTCCTTCCGCCACACTGACTCAAGCACCGCATAGGTCGTCAGCACCACGTCATGTTTCGTCAGCTCGCTGGCGTTCGAACTGCGGTTCTGACCGTGGAAAACACACGTGGATATGGCGCCTCCGGTGTACTTTTCAATCTCGTTTTTCCACTGCATCAGCGCCACAGTAGGAGCGACGACCAGGTTTGGCTTATCTTCCGGAGAGGCCATGAACAGTGCAACTGTCTGCAGGGTTTTGCCCATACCCATCTCGTCCGCCAGGATGCCGCCGCTGAATTCCGACTGCTCCTGTTTCAAGAGCCAGTTAAGACCCTCGCGTTGGAACGGTAGCAACTTGACATCCAGCCCCGCTGGCTGTTCAATGGCTTCAGCAGGAATCTTTGGCTTGTTCTCAAGATAGTCGAACACATGCTCCAGCTGCGGATGATGCTGGTACAGCTGCTGATTTGTCTTTTCGCGAAAAGCACGGTACCTTTCCTCACGGGTCTTTTGCGGCCGTCGTGCACGTGGCTTGCTTCCTGTCTTCTTCTTCTTCCCTTCGCTCTGGCCGACCGCTCTGACCTCCTCTTCCTCGGGCTCGGAGACATCCGACTCCAGTCGGCTGGCAGTGCCAGACACGACGACAACGCTGTCGTCGGAATCTGAAGAAGACGCGCGGTATTCAGAGTCGGCGCTGGCTTTCATTTTGCCCTTCCTTTTGGCACTCATGCGCCCATTGGCTGCGCCATTGGGCTGACGGGGTTGCTCGTCGTCGGAGCTCAGCACAGTGAGGGGACTGCTCCCGTCCTCGACGCTGGACCGGGACGGGCGGCGAGACGAGGCCGCAGGGGTTCTGGGCGTAGCGGACTGGCGGTCGGCGAGACCGCCGTTCGTGTCCTGTGGAGACGCTACGGCCCTTCTGGAGGTCCGCTGGCGCTTAGCAACGGGCTTGACGTCCGGATCATCCTTGATAAAGCCGCCCTCGACGTCGCTGCCGACGAGCTCAGGGCTCGCCGAGGGCTGTCTCTTGCGCGTGGGGGCCATGGCCGGTGCTCAGCTCGTCTTGACGGAATGGAAAACGCCAGCAACACGTCCAGTCGCGACGTTTCGCGTCCTGTTTGTTTGCTCGGCGATGCTGCCCGGGCGATTCATCAGCAAGCAGGCAAATTTCGAGGCCATCACCTTGCCTATTTGGGAAAGGTAATGAATCACAGTCACGTGACGCCGGGGCCCGGGCCGGGACGGTGTTGAGGCTGGTGAAAGGGCTGGTGCAACGGCTGGTGCAAAGCGCCGGGCGGGCGTTCCGGCTGCCGGATGGCGTTTGCTGTCGCTGTCTGTTCGTGAAGTTTTGCTTCGGCACCTCGCAGCAGCATAACGGCGGCGGCGGGACGGACCGGAGCAGAGCGTTATGCTGGTCTTAGCACCGAGGCTGGCCGCCCTCTGTCGTGCGCATGCCCGTCCCCGTGTCACGCTGCCAGGGCCGGGGGATGCAGATGCCGTCAGGGATGTCTGACCGGGCAGTCGCCGGAGCCTCTAGGGTGCTTGCAGACAGGGGCGATGGCTGCGGTTAAGAATGCGTTCACCGAGGCCGTGGCAGGCGCCAGTTTGCGAGAAATACGGTTTCACCAGCCACAGGGGCGCTCGAGACCGCGCTGCCCGATGCCAAGCACTAGCCACGGGGTCCAGGCGCGGGGCTGCGGTCGGGACACCAGCCACAGCGAGGGCGGAGGCTACATGCGGGGCTGTGGCGGTCTCGCTGTGGCTCTAGTGTGGCTACCCCGCACGTTCGGCGAGGGGGAGGCCTAGCCCGTAAAATACCTGAGGTCTGGGGCCATGCAATGAGTCACCGGCGTCCACAGGATGTGGCTAGTGCGGAGTCCGCGGTGGCTTCCCCGCACGCGATCCATGCAGGCGTGTGGCTAGAGGGTGGCTGGGGCCCTGGGCGGGCGATAAGCTAGGTTAAACCTGCCGCGAACGGGCATATCCTTCGGGGCTTGCATGCGTCTTCTCCGCACCCGCTGTGGCTAGTGGCTGATGCATGTGGCTGGTGCGGGGGCGCCGGCCAATCGGGCGCTGGCGGGCTGCGCCAGCAGCAGGTTTCCGCGATATGTTGGGCATCGTCCCCGGGCAGGGCATGGCGGGCGACGCTCCCTACGCCGGGCGTCGTTGGGATCGACGAGCGGTGTCGAGCGGGTCCTGAGACCGCCAGATCGCGGCCGGAGCGCCCTGTCGGGCCACCGTGGCATGTCGCACGACACCCTCCGGACACCGCCGGCAGCCGTGCAACGCCCGCCGGTGTCGCCATGTCACGTGTACCACACGGCGGGATGCGTCGCTGCAAGGGCGCCATCGTCCATGACGCGAGACCGGAAGAATTTTAGTTGCTCAGTCGGGCGGCGGAAGCACACTCCATCGCAGAATAAACGGTCGGGGCTGGCCGCCGGACGGAAATTACTAAGCTAGCAGTGCTGTTGAATGGCCTTGGCCCGAACCCCGGTCACAAATAATTCACCCCACGCCTCCACGGGATTCACGGATCGGCGCAGCGACTGGTGCATTGATCGCTCGGAGCGGGGCCCGAAGACGTGCTACTTAAAGACCTGCAACATCCGCCGCCATCTGAGACCACTATCCACCCTCCTCACCCTATATATCTATTGCGACACCCCCCTCGAACGACTCCAACGTCCCACTAGCCACCATTCGCAAATTACTAAGCCTCTTCGCCAGCCGCCCCCCTCAGTCCCCCGACGCCATGTCAAAACAGCCAGAGGATCAAAAAGTCATCCCCGTGGAGGGCGCGGACGGAACTGATGACCTGGAAAAGCAGTACAGCGTGGAGGGCGAGGTGCTCATCTGCGAAGACAACCTCAACAGATCGCTGAGCGCCCGTCAAGTCCAGATGATCGCCATCGCCGGTGTCATCGGCACAGGCCTCTTCCTCGGTACTTCCAAGTCCCTCGCCACGGGCGGCCCCGCAGCCATGCTCATCGGCTACTCTGTCGTCGGTGTCATCGTCTACTTGACCATGCTCGCGCTTGGCGAAATGTGCACTTACGTCCCGGTCGCCGGCTCCTTCTGCACCTACGCCACGCGGTTTGTCGATGAGTCTTTCGGCTTCACTCTGACCTGGAACTACTGGTTCAACGACGCAGTTACCGTTGCAAGCGATTTGACTGCTCTCCAGCTGATCTTCGCCTACTGGAACCCTAACTTCCCCGCCTGGGCCATTTCCCTCATCTTCTGGGCGTTCCTCATCGCTATTAACGCTATCCACGTCAAGGCCTACGGTGAACTGGAGTACTGGCTCTCGCTGCTCAAAGTTGTCACTATCATCATCTTCATCATTCTCGGCATTGCAGTCAACGCGGGCGCCAACACCATGGGCGAGTACATCGGCTTCAAGTACTGGACCATGGGTGATGCCCCCTTTGTCAACGGTTTCAAGGGCTTCGCCTCGGTGTTTGTGACTGCGTCGTTTGCCTACGGCGGCACAGAGTCCATCGGTATCACTGCTGGCGAAACCCGCAACCCCGCCCGCAACATGCCCAAGGTCGTTCGGACAGTGTTCTGGCGGATTATCATCTTCTACGTGCTCTCCATTCTCATCATCGGCATCAATGTGCCCTATAACATGGACGGCCTGCTCGACAAGTCCGTTGCCACTTCTCCCTTCACTCTGGTCTTTCAGCTCGCCGGCTCCAAGGCTGCTGGCAGTTTCATCAATGCCGTCATCTGCACTTCAGTCATCTCAGCGGGTAACCATGCACTCTTTGCTGGCACTCGTCTGCTATACACTCTCTCGCTCGAGGGCCACGCCCCTAAGGTCTTCTCGCGCCTCACGAAGACGCGCGTGCCTGTGTTCGCCTTGCTTGCGACATCACTGGTGTCCGCGCTCTGCTTTGGATCTTCATTCATCGGCGCTGGTACCCTGTGGACGTGGTTGCAGAACCTCGTTGGCGTGTCCAACCAGTTGTCGTGGGTTAGCATTGGTATCACCAATATTCGCTTCCGCAAGGCTATGAAGCTCCAGAACAAGACCCACCGCATGAAGTATGTGAACTGGACCTACCCCTGGGGTCCCTGGCTTGCCGTTATCCTCAACTCTGTCATTGTTCTGGTGCAAGGCTGGTCATCGTTTGCCCCGTGGAGCGTCTCCGACTTCTTCTCGTACTACATCGAGCTCTTCATCTTCCCTGCCCTCTACATTTTCTGGAAGGTGTTGAAGCGCACAAAAATCGTGAAACTCTCTGAGATGGATCTTGATACCGACCGCTATATTCTCACTGCACGCGATGAGGAAGACAACGAAAAGGAGGACAATATCAAAGGTTGGCGCCGGATTGTCTACACCTTCAAGTCCTTCTTTATATGAGCTGCATGACCCCCTGGATAGTACGATAGACACGAAATAGCATTACATTACTTGGGTTTCAAAGTTATCTCAACTCTCACCGTTATCGTAGTAGTCGCTGCTACTAAGGAATACTTGGAACCTTCGAAGGCGGATGTTGGATGGACTGTGCTGAAGGAGAGTGTCAGCACTGCACTGCTCGGCATCACCGTCTACGCACCGCGTTTTACCCCAACTGAAGTCATCAAGCTTCCAAAACGCGTACAAAGGAATCACCAAACTCCACATAGGGAGAGGAAGGAGGTACACAGCCATCCATAGAAAATAGCGCATGTCGCGAGTCGTAGCGGCTGTGAAAAGAACCGGAATTCCGAGTGAAGATGCCAAAAATATGAGGTGTATGAGCGGCACAGTCTTCCCCATAGCAAGGCGTATCACCATGACGAAAGTGAAAATCAGGGAGAAAGGCAGAGAAAGGGTCCCTAGCAATTCAATCGACGTGACAAAAGGCATGGAAAACCAAAGACACCACACAATCCCTTGACTTGGATGAGTTCAAAAAGGTTATGTACGGATGAGTTGAGCCAATGCCGTCTTTGGCTTAGTAGTACACGGAAGGACGAGGGCACCACAGTCTTACGGACTGCTTGTGGCACGTAGACTTGCTTCCGACCGGGGAACGTCTTAAGCATCAAAGTACTCAAGTAGCGATCTTCTCCAAGCAGCAAGAGATTCTTTTCGTGCATTGTGTCGAGCCGGTTGTTCGAGTAGTGAAAGACGATATCTGGGCTCAACAGAAGTGGCATGAATCGATGACCCGATCTTGAGTCCCTTAGTAGAATGTCTTGCAATCGATACATGCAAAAACACCCAGGTAGGCAGGTTACGCATCCAAAGACGCTTTCTAACGACTTGTGAAGGTTACGGGAGATGAAATACTCGAAGACCTGGATCATAGTAATCCAGCTATCCCATTGGTTTGCTACCCTTGTCTCTCCACATAGTCCTATCACACTACCGTCATTCAACATGTAAGTCGTCATGTGGCAAAGTGCATAGCGCCCTAGTTCTGTATCGGCGTCAACCATCATCATCAGTTGAATAGCTCCGGGTCATGTGCCCGTCAGTTTCCACATCTCATGAGCCAAAACACATTCAAAGTCAGTCATGTATGCTCGCATGACTACATTAGAGAAGAAACGGATGGCCATGATTTGAGAGCCCCGTTTGCCGCAATTGCCTTGTCGAGGCATTCCAAGTTCATGGCCCAGGCCTTCCTTGACCACACATATCATGGGCACCTTATGAGACCACGCAGCGGAGGGTGAAGGTTAAGACGCTGCTGTTTCCGACTTTCCCAAACTCGACGTCTTCTTTGATGGCGCAGCGATGTCATTCCCGCTGTATTAGCCGCTGTACACCTTGGCGCGATTTATTCTCTTTCGGCCTTCTCCGATTGCCAATGCGCTGAACGACTTGACCTTATTCAGACGGAATCAAAAACTCTCTCATCAAGTTTAAGGCTGCAGCCGGACTGATTCCTCATCGCCGCCACCTCGGATCACTCCATCGCAGACCATCAAAATCAGCTTCTTGTCAGCCGGATATTTGCTGCCGCAATTGAGTCTAAGGTGCGCTTCAGAGCGGCCGCTGGTTCACTGTATGCTATCACGAGACATACTAACGGGGATAATCGGCGTACGGTGTTAACGAGTACGCCCCAATAGTGTTACTCGTCTGCGGGGGCGACATATCGATCACCTCGTGGCCAACGTTGATGTCGCCACAAGGCGGGTGGTCGACTCTAGTGTCGTATTTTTCGCGCTCAGTGGCTTGGGGCCGCCACCTGGCCGCGCTGCTGCCGTGACGAGATTACTTAAGTCGGGTCGACGGCAGCTATCTCTGTCATGGGACGAGCGCTAAATATCGATTTCGTTGTCCTCTCTACTGTCAAAGGGCGACCTTCACTGAAGTGAGAACTTGGAGCCGATGGCGTTAACATGCCAGTTTTTCTCTGAGGGACGTCTGTCTCTGCTACTTCTGCTACTTCGCGCATAGCAGCCCCAGCAAAGACCGAAGTATTTGGGCGCGTTCTTGGTCTCTGTACCTTTGGGGCGTCAGTGTAGAGCTGACTCTGCTCACTGCTGTAGCCCGGTGACAGGAAAGGAGGAAGAGACCGGCGCCAACGTAATGCAGGCGTTCCCATATCGCTATCAGGACCACGGTGTGATGTTCGAATACACCAGGACTGGTTGGGTGTTCGAGGAGTGAAATAGTAGCAAAGACGATAGACCGGCACTCTCAAGTGTCGTATTAATCTTGCGTGTGATCTTATTCACAGACAAAGATTATGTGGCATACAATGCCACATGAACTTGATCACCGCGACGGAGACGATCAGGCCAATCGATACTGTGACAAGTATGGTGGCAACTATGCATCCGAGCCTTTTTGTAGCCAGAACACCAACTCTTGCGAACTCTTGGGGGCAGTGAGCAGTCTGGAAGTCAGCAGTCTGAACTAACGTTAGCGCAATATCGGCGTTGTGATGGACTGTATCAGTCCGTAATGCATCGAAGACCCTTGGATATGTGAGGTTAGATGAGGCGAGCCAGTTGAGACGTCCAAGATCTAGCACACCACCCGAGTAGACTGACAGTGGTCTTTTTGTGATTTCGACGTCAACCCAGTCGACATAGACGTCTCCAAGCCTCGGCATCTCTCTCAGTACTTGCCATGCTGTGTGGCTTGCGTGACATCCGATACCTCTATAGGGCTTCCATGATGAGTTGTCAATAGCGCGGGGAATGCTGAAGCCGGTCAGAACTCGGCACGGGACGTATCTTGCGACATGATTGTTATCGGACCTGGGAATCACCGCGTCCGGGAGTGCGTGAAGAATATTTCGGCAGTAGCCGTTTACATTCTGGAGCATGAGCGAAAGATCCTAGCCACTAGCACTCAAAGGCGGTCGTAAAATGTTGCCATTGCGTGGAATCCCAAATGCTGAAGGATGCCTGAACTTTGAGACGTTGTAGACCGCTCCGTGAATTGTGACGCAATCTCGAGGAACGCGGCTGGCGTGGATGCGATGATGAACCGTCGATCAAAGGCTATAGCCGGAAAGCCGGCTACAACCAACCAGAGAGCAACGCCGACGAGCATCAAAATGGTGATGAAAGCCCATTTTCCTCGCCACGCCCACTGACGGTTTCGCCCAGTAACCCCATAACAGCGCAGAAGAGCTGAAGGGAGCCAGCACGATGCAACAATGGTATACACACGCCAAAACGAGAGATTTTCGACGCACTTTGGCCGCCACTTCGACAGAGGGCCAAAGCAATCTAGAATAAATTCGCGCCCAAGAGATGCGACTGTGCTAGCCCTCTGCTCTCTTGCTCCTTGTAGAACCGACTTGCTCACTTGCCGCGAAAGACTTGCAGCCGAGAGTGCGGAAGGCATTACGTGTTCTGATTGGTGTCTAGGGCGGGCCAGTGGTATGTTATCATCAGAAGCTTCATTAAAGATGCCGGATTCTATGTCTTGTGAGCCCAGGTCACCTGATGGTGCCTTATTGCCTTCAATAACAGTGGGCTGAACGGCTTGAGCTAGGACGGTGTTGATACTTTTGTCTACTGCTTCAGGACTCGAGACCGCACCATTGGCACCGCGACTTTGATCAGACGCCCGTTTTAGATGCTGCAGTGGAGACCGAGCTTTCGAGCTGACGAACTCCAAATCCGGTGACATGAGAACTTGCTTGACATACTGGTAGTGAGGGTGGTCAAGGCCAATGACCATGCGGTCGTGACGTACAAGCGATCCACCTCTTTGTGCCACAATGTTCATCCTGTGGCTGTCAACCCTCGCGAGTGTGTGTTGCCACTCGAGGGCCGAGTGGCAACACCCGCCCTAACCCTGGTGTCCCAGATAGGCAAAGAATCGCACGGGACGGTTGCGTGCTCCGAGTGACTCAACGGACGTCATGAAGATTCCCGTCTGGCTGGACTGTGATCCAGGACATGACGACGCCTTCGCAATCCTGATTGCTGCCTTGCACCCGCAACTTTGCCTGGTCGGCGTCTCCACAGTGTACGGCAATGCGCCGCTGTCGCACACAACGGCGAACGCGCTCAGCCTCCTGACAGCCTATGGCGAAGCGAACCGCATAGCTGTCCATCCAGGTGCCGCTGCGCCGCTGGCAGCAGCTCCAGTGCACGCTGCTGACATCCACGGCGCATCGGGCCTGGACGGCACCGACCTCTTGCCGAAGCCGGCAGTGGCACCCGCTAGCACGACCGAGGCTGAGACGCTTGAGGCAATGGCTTCGGCAATAAGGAAACATCCCGGCGAGCTTGTTCTGATAGCTACGGGCACGCTCACCAACGTAGCGAAGCTCTTTTCCCGGTACCCCGAGCTCCGCGAAATGATCCGGCTGGTGTCCATCATGGGTGGCGGCATCAAAGTAGGGAATACCACGCCTTGGGCCGAGTTCAATATCTGGTGCGATCCAGTCGCTGCCCGGGCTGTCCTTCAAGACGCTGCTCTGGCAGCGAAGTTGGTGCTGATACCCCTTGACCTGACCCACACAGCTCTCGCTACGGAGGACATCCAGCATCGTCTGTTGCACGGCGCTCGGGGTGACAAAGATGCTAATGGCCCTTCAAGGCTGCGGCGAATGCTCACCGAGCTGGTGATGTTCTTTGCCGGCACGTACAAGCACGTATTCGGGTTTAGCGAGGGGCCACCAGTGCACGATCCCGTGGCGGTAGCAGCGGCACTGGCGCTCTGCTCGGACCTCCCGGAGTTGGGCTTCACGTTTACACGGCTCGCGCTCGCCGTGACACAGGGCGGGGAGCGCAGAGGCCAGACACTAGTAGTGCAGGAAGACGTACCCACTGGGGTTATGGTCGGCACAGGCATCAACGTCGCCGCGTTCTGGGACCTTGTCCTGGACAACGTGGCGGCCGCTGACCGGCAATCGCCACTCAATCAGTGACCTCGTCCCGCGAGCCAGCCCCCAGCAGTCGCTACCATTCTGTCACTGCTCCTACGCAATCGCGCAGTGAGGAAAAGGAGATTCTGCAGGCACAACTATCGAACACGCAACAACAAGAGGGGATTCCACGACGCGAAGGCCGTCGCTGCGCCGGAAAGGAGACGGCCGACCATGACTCGGAGTGACCTGCACTGTGTCACGGTGCAGCATCAGCAATTGGGACCGCTCAACTACTATGTGGACAAAAACCACCAGTTCGTGTCCTTCCTCGGCATTGGCGGCTATGGCTCGGTGATAGCGGTACGCACCTCGTCGAACCGCGTCCTGGCGGTCAAGAAGATCGCCCCCATATTCTCGCGCGCGCTGGTCTGTCGCCGGGCCATCCGCGAGATGAAGCTGCTCAGGCACTTTCGCAACCACAAAAACATAATCAACATATACAACATGGACATTGTGGACCCGTCCAACTTCAATGAGGTCTATCTGTACCTTGAGTGCATGGACTGCGACCTCAACTATATCATCATGTCGGGCCAGCCGCTGGTCGAAGCCCACTACCAGACGTTCATGTACCAGATCTTCTGTGGACTCAAGTACATCCACTCTGCCAACGTGCTGCACAGGGACATATCAACCAAAAACATTGTTGTCAATGCCAACTGCGAAATCAAGATCTGCGACTTTGGGCTCGCCCGCGGCGTGTTCGGCGAGGCCGACACTTCGCAAATGTCCGTCTATGTGGCTGTGCGTTGGTATCGTGCGCCAGAGCTCGTCATACAGGCCGACCACTACAACACCGCTATTGACCTGTGGTCGGCTGGCTGCGTGTTCGCTGAGCTGCTGGGCCGACAAGCTATCTTCCGTGGACGCGACCACCTCGACATGATGAACCGGATCGTGAAAGTCCTTGGCAACCCTCCCGAGAGCTTTGTACGGCCGCTCAAGCCGATCACCCAGGACTACATACGACGGCTACCACGGGTTACGGGAATCCGCTGGGAGGACAAGTATCCGAACGCCACCACTCCTTTGGGCCTGGACCTTCTCAGCAAGCTTCTCACGTGGGATCCGAATGACAGACTCACTGCGGACGAGGCACTGGCACATCCCTACCTTGCAGCGTGGCGTGATCCAGCCGCGGAGCGTACGTGCGATCTCTTCGACGATTTCACGTTCGAAACTGTCGAGGACATGAGCCAGATGAGACAGATCTTGATGGACGAGGTGCTGTCATTCCGCCGCGAGATCCACGGGGACCGCGACCAGGCGTACGCCAAGGCTGCCAGGAAATCCGGCGCGACGGAGAGGCAGCCGGCGCAGTACAGCCAGCCCAGCTACAGCTCGCAGGGGTACAGTCGTGGCAGTCTTTTCAGCCAGAGCATGGAGGAGCGTCCTATGACGGGGGTCTCGCCGTCGGTGGCCGTGGATCGCGGCTCTGGCACGGTCACGGACGGGGTCGTGCGGGACGAGGAGGTGATGGAGATGGAGCGGAATGCACCGGTCGATCTAGAGGACGAGCTGTTGCGCAAGTACTCGAGATAGAAATGTCAAATGTTGCGGGGAAACGGGCTAACTTTATGCCGCTATGCGGACCGATACACAACCTTAAATGCCGTCCAATTGAGCGGTCGGCAAATCCGTAAAACGAAGTGGGCGCAGCAGGGCGCGGGGCGGGCGCCGTGCGGGTGCCAGAGACCGGCTTATTGATGGCCAAGGGCATCCCTCCGTGTCTCACTCCATCTGGGCCCTTCGTAATGCGGATATGCAACCCTGCACCACGGGTAATACTATCACCGGTTTGGCCCACTAGGCATCAGTATAAGAAGGGGCCCCTGGAGGGGGTTCCTGGACCCCAAGAGCACCATGGAATACAGCATAGCGACCCTGGTGCTGGCGTTCGCCGGCGTTCTCGTGCTGTCCAAAGCACTGGCCATGCTCGTGGCCGAAGTTCGCCACTACCGCAAGAGCAAAGCCCTGGGCTGCAAACCACCAAAGAGAGTGTACACAGGCATTCTCGGCATCTCCGAGCTGCTCAGGGACTTCAGGGCCCAGAAGGATGGCACGCTTCCCCAGTCATTCGATGACTACTTTCAGCGTGCAGGGAGCAAGACCTCTGTCATGTACCGACTGGACCGCGATGTGATCATCACAGTCGATCCCGAGAACATCAAGGCTGTCCTAGCCACTCAGTTCAAGGACTTTTGCCTAGGCACCCGCCACCCGGCCACCAAACCCCTCCTGGGCGATGGCATCTTCACCCTTGACGGCGCCGGGTGGCAGCACAGCCGGGCTATGCTTCGGCCTCAGTTCTCTCGTCAGCAGGTGTCACACGTACAGTCGTTGGAGAGGCATCTCCAGAAAGTGTTCGCCTACGTGCGTGCTGCCGCTGGACGCAGGTTTGACATCCAGCCGGCTTTTTTCTGTCTCACCCTGGATACCGCTACGGAGTTCCTTTTTGGTGAGAGTGTGTGCTCTCTGGACGCTCTGCTGCACCCTTGGATTGAGGACACGGACAGCGGCGATGGAGCTAAGCGTAGCGGTATGGAAATGTCTCAGCGGTACGCGTTCGCCGAGGCGTTTACTGAAGCGCAGAACGTCTGTTTCGAACGCATGCTCCTGATTGATTTCTACTGGCTCCGTGGCGGGACCAAGTTCAGGAATGCAAATAGCACTGTGCATCGCTTCACCGACTATTACGTCCAAAAGGCGCTGGCTAAGAGCCCAAGCGAGAAGGACCCCTCCAAATATGTCTTTCTAGACGAATTGGTGCAGGAGACACGCGATCCGCAGGTCCTGAGGGACCAGGCTCTAAACATTCTGCTCGCCGGCCGCGACACAACGGCCTCGCTTCTGTCATGGACCTTCTATCTTTTGGCGCGGAACCCACGGGTTCTGGGGAGGCTGCGTGACGCTATCGAGGAGTCGTTCGGTGGTTCTGTGGAGGCCATCACCTTCGAGACACTCAAGCGTTGCAACTACTTGCGCTACACGCTCAACGAGGTGCTAAGGCTGTACCCGGTTGTGCCGACGAACTTCCGCGACACGACGCGCGACACGACGCTGCCTCGTGGTGGCGGTCCGGATGGCAGCAAGCCCATCTATCTGAGGAAGGGCGTCCAGGTCATCTACTCTGTGTACTGGATGCATCGACTCGAGGAATACTGGGGCTCCGACGCCCTCGAGTTCCGTCCGGAGCGCTGGGAAGATGGCACTCAGGGGCGGTCGTGGGAGTATCTGCCGTTCAACGGGGGACCCCGGATCTGCTTGGGCCAGCAGTTTGCGCTCACGGAGGCTGGTTACACAGTCGTGCGTCTGCTCCAGGAGTTCCCCAACATCGAGCAGGTGGACTTCTCGCCCGAGCCGCCCAAGTTCCTTGCGCATCTCACGCTCAGCCTTGCTGACGGCGTCTTCATCAAGATGAGTTAGCACTGTGTAGCTAAGTATTTATAGGGGTTATCGATGGCATCTATGAGTATTCATAGGGGCTGCGTGGTAGACTAGATGGCCCTGGCGGACCTCAAGTAGTCAAACCTCTGAGGTCGCTGTTGCCGTTCTTTGGCATGCCATACTGCAAAAGGTTGTGGGCCCTGGCGGAGCAGAGCAACCACCAACATGTCTATGCTTCTTGATCAGAACCTCGTCGAGGATGTCGCACGGTACTGCCCGCACGCGTTCCTCAATTACCACAAGTGTGTCGCGGGCGGGGACCCGAGCAAGTGTATGAAGGAGCAGGACACCCTGAGCCAGTGTGTGCGCACCGAAGTGCCTTCGTTCATCAAGATCCTCAAGGAATGTGGCGACAAGATGAAGGCATACGAGGACTGCGTTCGCGACAACAGAGACTTCCGGTCGGCGTGCTACGACCAGCTGTTTGAGATGCGGCAATGCTCGGCGCGGTCGCTTGGCCTTCCAGAGGCACCTCACAAATAGGACCGGCAGTGTACATAGACATCGTTACTCATTACTATTGTACAGGGTGGGGGCCTACGCCAGGTGGGGCGGCAGCAGGAAGTTGGGGATGGAGTTTTTGATGTAGTAGATGTGGCCGCAGTTCCGGCACACCATGGTCCCCTCGGTGATCTGGGTCTGGACGAGCAGCTCGTGCAGGTCCCTGAGCAGCTGCTCGTTGGCTGCTGACTCTGCGTCGTCTATCTCCGGCTTGCTGCTTGGCAGCTTGTCGTTGCCGAGCTCGTGTGCGACCAGCACCAGGGCGTCCCAGTCGAGCCGGGGTAGGATGTTGGCGACGAACGTCGGGTCAAAGTCGACCTCCTCCTGCGAGAGCTCGAGGTCCCTGTACTCGAGGGGAAACGCCTTGCCGCTGGCAGCGCAGCTCTTCACGGCACACTGCACAAAATTCGTCGTCAAGAACTTCATGGCTTGTCCGTCCTCGGGCTCCTCGAGGGTTGAAATTTCACTTTGTTACCCGGGGACCTCGCATTTTTCAGCCTCTGAGTCTCGACAACGACGGTCATCAACGGACACGACGGACGCCGTTCCTGACGGCAGCTGGCCACAGAGGGTCGTGCGAGCTCGGTGAGTGCACCGGCGGCAGCGTCCCGGGCCGTGATTAGACTTTTTTCTGTCAATCCACTGACGACCCGCCCTCGTGTGAGGGTCGGAGAACTGACGACCGTGTCATCTGAGCCACCCCCTTGCACAGCAGATCCTGCTGCCAGCGGCTGTTGCTAACCCAGGGCACACAATTCGGTCCGGATGCTGCCGCCGCCGTAGCCTCCCGGTGAATACCGGTCGATATAGGACCGGCCCCGCACGGTGGACAGCGCGGACGAAACTGCTTCGTCCCACTGGACGAGCCGGCGCGGCGGCCACAAAGGGGCCAGCGACAGGCACAAAGGGGACAGCGCCAGGCAGCGCCGCCCGCTGCTTCAGGCCAGATCTGGACGCTCGACAAAGACGCCCACATTTCCAGATGCTGCATGGACAGCAAACGTCCGTTGTCTCAGTGCCGAGCAGAGCCGAGGCAGTATATAAACGACGACACTGGACAATTGACGCCTGGTAACCTGCTGAAATGGCGAAAAAGATCCTTGTTGTTCTGACGAGTGTCGCAAAGTACCCCGACACCAACCGGGCGACCGGTCTGTGGCTCGGCGAGGCCGTCCACTTCGTCCATGTCGTCGAGGACGCTGGATACGAGGTCGACTATGTGTCGCCTCAGGGTGGATACACGGCCATTGACCCACACAGTCTCGAGATGGCGGACGAGACGGACTGGAAGTACTACCAGGACAAGTCGTTCATGAACAAGCTGGGCGCCACAAAGAAGGCTAGCGATGTCCGGGCGGAGGACTATGTGGCCATCTACTATACCGGCGGCCACGGCGTGATCTGGGATTTTAAGGACGACAAGACGCTGCAACAGCTGGCGGCCAGCATCTGGGAAAAGGGCGGCTATGTGGCGTCTGTTTGCCACGGAGCCGTGGGCCTGCTCAACATCAAGCTCTCCGACGGCAAGTACCTGATTGACGGCAAGACGCTCACTGGGTTCAGCAATGCTGAGGAAGAAGCGGTGGGCCTCTCGGACAAGGTGCCGTACCTCACTGAAACCGAGCTGTCGAACCGCGGCGCGCACTATCAAAAGGCTCCAAAGCTGTGGGAGGAGTTTGCTGTGGCAGACGGCCGCCTCATCACCGGCCAGAATCCCGCTTCTGGAGGAGCCGTGGGCCGCAACCTGGTGGCCGAGCTCAAAAACCTTCCGTAGCCATGAATGTACGCTCTGCGATTAGTTGTCAGCAAGGACCGAGACGACTGGCTCCTTCAATACCAAAGACGGCGGCCACGTCTGTAGTTGTACAGCGGCGGTGTGCCAGCCACGGACTTCGTTTGGTCGCGCTGGGGCAGTCCCGCCGTCAATGGGCGGCCTGACGCGGTCGTAGGACGGGCCGTCGACACCGGCATGGGTCCGGCGCCTATAGACAGCGTAGAGGACAGGCAGCTCGCAGACTACGCTCTCCAGGCGGCCCGGCCATCTCTACATTCGAAGCCCGTGGCACAATTTGCCACCAACTCGACGGGCTGCTGGCCGAAAAAAAGGCAGAGCAAACCAGCCGGACGCGCCGGGCCGAGCAGCGCCCGTCATGAGACACAGCCCAGCCCCTGGCCGCTGCTCCAGGCGCCCTCGCCCTCCCCCAATGGCCAGCCGTTGCCACCCCCTGCGTACCCTAACCCAGCCTAAACAAAACGACGCGGACGTTTGAGACACGACAGCGCGAAGAAACCATGGTGAGCAGGACACAGTCGCGGCAGGGCTCGCGCGGCGTCCACATCGGCGACGACGTCCGTCTCCCCGGCGGCCAGACCGGCGTCCTGCGCTACGTCGGCCCGCTCCAGGGCAAGGCAGGCGAGTTCGCCGGGGTCGAACTCACAGGCCTCTACAAGACTGAAGGCCGCCACAACGGCACGTTCCAGGGCATCCAGTACTTCAACACCGCCCATCCGACTGCTGGCCTGTTCATCTCGTACCCCAAGCTTGTCGCTGCGAACGCCAGCGGCGTCTCGCGCTCCGGATCAACTACCTCATCCGTCGGCACCGCCGTCCGGCCACTGTCTCGCAATGCGTCTCCAGCAAAGGGCCTGCCACACACGCCAGACCGAGACGGGTTTGAGGCCCCAGGCACGAACGGCTCGCGTCTGAGCTCGATCGCACGACCCCGGGGATCCAACATCGGCCTCCCAGCGACACCCATACCCCGGCTCGGTGGCGCGCGCAGCGCCCGGAAACCTGGACCGCCCGGAGCAGCCGTCCAGGGAACGCCGTCGTCGCAGCGAGAACTCACCCTGGAGGCGGAGCAGCTCCGCGTTGCAGTCAAACAGCGCGACGAGCGTCTTGCTGAGCTGGAACGGGCGCTCCGCGACCGGGACCAGACGATCCAGGCCCATGAACACACCATAGCTCAGATGCAGCATCAAATGGAGGAGCAGACACAGACAATGCACGAGATAGAGGCCTCGCTGGCTGAGTTCCAGCACCTTCACCAAGGGCCCGGTGGAGGCGACCAGGAGGAGCTCAACCGGCTGCACCGGCAGCTGGAAGAAAGAGACCGTCGGATAGCGACCGCCAAGTCGGAGTTTGAGGAGAAGCGGCGCGAGTTCCGCCTGACCATCGATTCGCTCCAGGACCAGATGCAGGAGACGGCCGAGGTGTACGAAAGCGAGATCTCGAGACTCCGGCAGAGTCTGGAGGGTGCAAACGATGTCAACGCGCAGATATCTGAGCTCCAGGAGATGGTCACATCTCTCGAGAAGGGCCTCAAGGACTCGCAGGACGCGGAGCGCGAGGCCAAGGCGCAGCTGTCGCGGCTGGCGGACGTTGAAAACAAGCTTCTGGACAAGGAGCAGCTGGTGGCCGACCTAAAGGCTTCGCTCGATCAAGCTCGCGCGGGGTCCGGCGCGGTGGAGGACTCCCGAGTGTCCGCGCTGCAGACAGAGCTGGACCAGGAGAAGCGTCGCGCAGAGCGTTTGGAGTCGGAGCTCGCAAGCCTTGAACAGATGCTCGAGTCCAAGGAAATGAAAGAAGCTGACCTTGAGCGAGAGCTAGAGCGACTGAAGCTGTCCTCGAGCGGTGCGGCACTTACTGCGACTGGCCCGGCGACCGCTGCAGCAGCGGGTACGGCGCCTTCCGAGTCCGACGAAGTGGTATATGGGTTCGCACTGGGATCCCCAGACAAGACGCCTACGAGTCCACCGCCGGCCAGCATTGCGTCGATGCACGATGCGCTGGCGCAAACGCCGCAACGGAGCACGTCTGGGTCTGTTGTGGGCCTGGGCATCGATTCGCCGTCGCGGGTTCCACCGGTCGCTGAGCTGCCGTCTGTGCCAGTGTACCAGAGCCCCGTAAAGAAGGATCCAGCGGCCGGCCGTGCATTGTGGTGCGGACTTTGTGAGCGAGAGGGCCATGAGAGCCTCGATTGTCCTTACGAGGAAGAGGCGTTTTAACGCTGTGTATTTATGAACAATTTACGACACCTGTTTCAGGAGATAGGCGTTCCCGTAGCGGACGATACAGCGGAGGCGACAGACGACAAGGTAGCCTTGGCCGTTTCTGCCGCATTGCGGGGTACCTGGCCCATTTTGGGGAAGACAAACTCGGCGTAGCACATACAGACGCCCAGCACGCCAACGAGCACGGTGACCCAGGCCGGCTGCTTGTCTGCTGCTGCCTCGTGCTCGTTGAGCCAGCCCTGAATGGCCACAAACAGGGCCGACCAGGCGATCAGCTTGTTGCGCAGGAAGAGCGACGCCATTGGCATTGTCGACGAGATGAGCGTGTTCATTTCCTGGGTCTTCTGGGGAACGTGCCGGTACGGGACGACGAGGTCCTCCCGTCGCTTGTCGTTGCTGGACCCCTTGTGCCGGTGTAGATGGTGCATTGTGGCGGTGGTGGTGCTCTGATGTCGATGTCGCGAAGTAAATGTTGGAATCTCACGATGTCTACGACGCAGAGGCAGCGGCATGCCACGGACGTTCAGAGGCTGAACTCCGCCATTGAACCTGGTCAAGTTGCTAGAACGACGTCCAGGCGCCTGATTGACTCCTCGTTACCTGACAGAAAATGTCACCCGGCCACTGACCGCTAAGGCCACCAATGGGGTAGGTTCACAGTGGCAGCAATGTGACGCTTCGTCCGCAGCACCTATCTGATCGATGAGACGGCTACTGTGCGAAGCTATCTGGGCCAGGCGCCACCTCACGTTCCTTACTGCTTCTCTCGTTGACGTCGTTGGGTTAGAAACTATCGACAGCGAAACCGCTTGACGACCCCCGAACCTATCTACGATTGAATCATCTCACCGCGTTGAAATAGTCAGCGTCGCTATTCGGGACGCCAAACGGCTCTACCCAGAAGATTTTGCCGCCATTAGTAAAGGGGTCTATTAGTCTAAGCCAATAAATTAGCAGGGAACTTGTTGAAGTCAACCTGTTCCTTGATGTCCTGGCCATCTCGCGTATAGAGAATCCGCAACCGAAGTCTCACCGACGCCGTGGCCGGTCCGGACACCGACATCTGTTGCACTGCGGTGCCCCCTGGCGTTAGGCTGTTACTGCTCAGACCCTGGAGCTTCAATTTTTGTGACTTGGGCACGGCCACTTGGAGGTTCAAATTCGAAATAGTTGATGCCGCATCAGTATTGCTGAACCTGGCGGTGATATCGACGTTGCCGGAGCCCGCCTTCTGCGGAGCCAGTGTTATTCGCAGACCCTTGCTATCATAAGCAGTGATGCCGGTGTCTGCCGCTGGTGGAGCTGGCGACGCTGGCCCGCTTCCAAAAAGGTCCAGGATAGCCTGCTTGCCAGCTGGGGGCGCAGGCGAAGCCACGCCAGTGGCATCGGATCCTAAGCCTCCCAGAAGTTCAGCAGATCCCGAACCTATTTCGGCACTCTGAGCTCCCCCTCCGCTGGAGCCGAATATGTCGCTTAGGAGGTCAGCTGACGACGCCGGCGGTTGGCTAGAGCCGGCGGGTGTTGAGGTTCCACTGCTCGCATCACCACCAACATCGTCACCAATAAGATCCAAAAGCAGGTCTGCAGTCGAGGCAGGAGCGCCGCTCGCCTTCGGCCGTGGCCGTGCCTGCCTGGTCTGCTGTTGCTTCTTTGCTTTTGCCGCTGCGTACCGCTTGGATAGATCTTCAATAATCTGGGGAGGTGGCATCTTTTCTAGCACTCCTTGGCGCACCGAATCGTGTCCAAACAGCTCTCCATACTCGGCCACCCGCTGCTGGACGTCCACCTCCAAGTCAGAGCTGTGCTGCGCCAGCAGACGGCGCACCCGCTCAACCTCAGCGTGGTTGTTGGGAATCCGCACCGTGAGTTTCATGAGAGCGTTCAGTAGGTACTGCTTGACGACAACAGTCGCGTAATTCGAGTTGAGAATAGTCTCTAGCAGCGTCACGATGTCGTCTGCACCTACAGTCTGTGTCGCATCTTCGCCCTCGACGAGCTCAAAAGCACCACCCTTGAGCAGCTTGTCTGCGTATTCGCCAATCAGCCATACGCCGACCAACGTGAGTCCCTGCTGTGAAATATCGGCCTTCAACGCGGCGTAGACGCGCTGCACTGTGTATAGCTGGAGGTCCGCTGGAGCTGTGATGACCAGCGTGATGAACGCGCTCAGGACATTCTCTTTGACGTGATTGCCGGCCAGCTTAAGCGTGCGCAGGATGGTGTCGATATGCCACCGCGGGTTAGGGGCGTATTTTTCGGCCGCCATAGCGATCTGAGAGGTGAGCACGGGCTTGAACTCGGCATCACCGGTGCTCTCAAGGAATTCCAGCAGCTTGCGGGCTTGCATGCGAATGTTCTGCTCGTTCACCAAGGCGAACGCAAGCTCCAGGGCCCGTCGCCGGATTGAAATGTCTGCGTCTTTGAGGCAGTCATTGATCGTCTCACGGTGGCGCTGTACGGCGGTGGGTTCGATGTCAATCACCTGAAGCAGAGTATTGAGCGCCACGTACCGCGTGTTGTTGTCTTTGTTGGAGAGGAACTTTGCCAAGATGTTGACGGCAAGGATTCGCAGACCGGAGTCGGCAGGCACGCCAAAAATCGTCCGCACAGCTTCGTACAGCACAGCATTGCCGACATTCTTGGAACTGTCAGTGTTTGACGCCACCTGGGCGAGAACATCCGACATCAGCTCCACCGCTTCGGGGCTGTTCTCACCGAGAATCCGGAGAAGACGCAAGATCTTGCATTGGAGGAAGGGGTCAGAAATGCCAGTGACGTCGTGCTCCGGCGCGTAGCCACTCGTGCTCAGGCCCTTGAGCTGCTTCACGAGCGTGGGAACAGCCGGTGCGAATTCTGGGATCATCTCCTCGGGGTTGTCGAGACATAGGTCGGAGACAAGGGACACGCCGCACAGCAACACGCCGTGGTTCTTGTCATTGAGAAGCAGTTTGGCCTTGTCGACGAATATCTCCTGGAGGTCGGGTACCTTGCGGCAGATGCGCATGGCGCAGAGAGCGGCCTTTTTGCGGAGGTATGGGTTCGAGGAGGACACAATCTTGTCGATTTCCGCGTAAAGATCGCGCGACATGCCGGTGCCGGCGATGTTTGCGAGCGTGCACAGGGCCAGGGCGACGACATACTGATTGGGGTGGCTGAGGTCGTTGGAGAGCGAGTTTGTGAGCAGGGTCAGCACCTCCTGGTTCTCGTCCAGCAGCAGCATGGTGCCTAGATAGCCGAGCCGCTTGTCGGTGAAGCGCGCGGTCGCGAGCAGCTTGAGGCATTCGACCTGGCCGAAATGAGTCCGCTCGCCCAGCGTGAAGAGGTAGAGCAGCTTGGCAATGTTTTGCCGTCGCGTGTACGAGTCCGTGTCGCGGTCGCGGAAGCTCGTCCGGATCGCGGCCGACTCTTTCTGGACGATCGCCCGCTCGTCGGCGATCGTCTTTGCGGCCCGAACGCTCTTGATGAATGACTTGAGCGACATCTCTCGCGGTCCGCGCCCAATGCCCTTCGCTCTAGGCTACGTGGGACTTTTGAGTCTCGGGGGGACATGAAATATCTCGTGCGGGTAATGGGAGCCGCACGGGCGGCGCGGCGCGGTCGCGCGCGCCGCACTGTGCGTGCGGCGTTGTCATGGCAACCTGATTTCAATCTCATGAGGGTAACTGGGAGCCGCAGGGGCGTGCGGCGTGCGGCGTGTGTGCGGTTGCCACGACAACACACCGCCACACCAGCTGTGCAGATTTAATACTCAATGCGGGCTGATACCGCGCGCCGCACAGGCCGCGGGGCTCGACGATCCTGTTCCACGAATGTGGGGCCGGTGGGGAGGCCTCATCTCCCATGCAAGTCCGCCGTCACGTGAAGTTTGAGGACATGGGCCGTGTATGCCTCGCCGGCGTACCCAGTTTCGCACACCCCCACCGGCCACGGCCTGATGGAGACGGGGGCGACGTCATCTAGGATGCAGAGGCAGCGGACGAACTCGGCTGCCTCAGCGGGAAGTTCGGTGAGTGTGTTTGCTGCTGCTGCAGGGTGGGTGGAAGCGAGTGGGTCCTAGACCGCCCGGGCTGGTGGGGCCGGGAGCGGGGACAAATCTGGCGGTGGGTGCGTCCTCTGTCACACGACCTCCCAGAAAGCCAACGCCGGCCCATTTGACGGCCAATCGCGCGCCCGATGCTGATCACGCGAGGCCGGGCCGCAACGTCGATGCAGCAGCCGTGGCCGTAAGCCGCCGCTAATGCTGCTATGGCCGACTATCTTCTGCTGCTCGCCCGGCCGCCTGCCGTCGGTAGCCGATAAAATATGCATCCCAGCACGCCTCAAGTGGCTCACCGACGATAATGATTACGCTTGGCTGCGAGGGTCAGCCGGCTTATCCGTCGAAGCAGCGCGGGCCAGTCAAGGTGGGAGCGTGCCCCGTTCGTACTTGGCTATTCGATCATGCCTGAGCAAGTTAAGCGGTCTATGGACCCGTTATATAACGGGGCCTCTCAGTCCAAATGCCACCTTCAACCCTACTGACGACGGATATCTATGCCACTTGTGCGTCACATTTACGCCCCACCACCGACGGAGCACAAGCCGTTGCCTTCAATCCGCCAGGCCAGCCTGGAGATTGCACGCAACTACCGCATCCGCCAGTTCAAGGACCTCACCCATGCACAGGCCCTGGAGTTTTCGCACGTGTTCCACCGTGCCTCCGAGCACGACCCCTACCAAATGGCCGTAAAGAACCCGCTCTTTCACTTTGATCTCAGCCGCACCACGTCGGAGGAGCTCTACAAGCAGAATGAGAGGTACGCGCACCTCGTCAAGAGCCGCGCCGAGTCGATCGAGGCCATGCTCAGGGACCTCAAGACCCTGGCGTTCGCTGCCTACGTGCCCGTCGCTCCGACCGAGACTCGCGTCGCCAGGGACGGCCTTTACTTCCCCAAGCCTCCCCCCGCAGACTCGAAAGACGGCAAGCTCATCGGCTACGTCATTGTGCAGATGCCGAACTACGTGAAGGCGCCGAAACACGCCGTGTGGGAACGGGGCCTGAAGTCCAAGGCGAGCCACGCCAAGAACCTGTACAAGCACGACTTCACTGCTCGGGCCACGGCCATGCTCACCGTCCAGGAGGACCGTTTTTTCGGCAACGCCGGCAACAAGAGCAAGTGCATCACCATACAGCACATGGCGTTGGACCAGGACTACCTCTGCACCGGCTTTGCTAAGGACCTCGTGCGCTATGCGCTCGAGCACGCTCTCGCGCTGATTGGATCGCAGCGGCAGCACCCTGTGTATGCCTTTTGCACGTCCGGATACAATCTCAAGGCCCTCAAAGAGAACGGCCTCGAGACCCAGTTCAAGGTCGACTTTGGCGACGGCGGCATGGGCTATGGACTGACAAAGAACATTAGAGTAGCGCAGCGCCGAACCTCGCAGTAGTTTGTAAAAAGTGTAGACATATAAAAAAAAATAAAAAAAAAAGCAAAAAGAATGCCCGAGCCCGGAATCGAACCGGGGGCTCGACGAGGTTATCACTAAGATGGCAACGTCACATTTTACCACTAAACCACTCGGGCGATTTCCGAAAACGAAAAAAAAATACACCCATTGACGGTGCGTGCGCATTCCTAGCATACCCTAACCCTGGAATTTTGCTCCATCCGCCAGCGGCGGAGCCGGCCCTGTAGAGGCACGGGAGAGCGGGTGCTGGCGGCTGGTAGGCAGCGGCACGGCGCCGGCGTGTCTGCCGGCCGTGTCTGTTGGCTCAGGCTGCATGGCGTGGTCCCCACGCCATTGGCGGGCCCCCGCTGCCTGTGTCCCACCAGCGAGCAGCCTGTGCCACGTCCCGTTCCAGTGGCAGCAGTCTCGTATCAGCTGGACACAACGACCCCTGTGGCTGTGCCGTTCGCTCCGCAACTCCTCCGGTGCCCCTGCCGAACGTCCCGGACGTTGTCGTGGGGACCTGCAGTCGCGCGTACTAACAACGGCACCGGCACAACGGACCTCGGACGACTCATGAGCCAGCAGAGCCATGGACACGGAGCCAGAGCTGTCTGTGGGCTCCATACGGGCCCGGTTCGAGGAGCTTGGGACGGCCGCAGAGAGCAACGGCCGGCCCGTGCCTGCGTCGAAGCAGCGGCCGCCTGCACCAAAGAAGCCCGTGCCCGCTATCGTGCCGAAACCGACACATCTCAAGGGAGAGACCGTCGCAGCGCGGTCTGCTGCAAGCGTTCGCGAGCCAGGCAACGTGGAGTCACCTCCTCCTGACGCCAGTGGGCGTTTGGATCAATCTGCATCGAGCGTGCCCTACTTTGTGCCCCCACAGCGTGTCTTGACGCCGTCAGGCGAAACTGCTGCTGCCCAAAGCCCCTTTGAGCATCCATCGGCCACCACCGCGGCCACTGCTGCGGATCACTACTTTGTTCCACCCCCGCTACCCGCGTCAAAGCCAACGACGCCTCGCTTGACATCACGGACGTCTTCGCCGAAGCCATTGGTGGAAAACCCTAGCATTGTCGTTGATTCCACCGTGTCGCCACAAAAGGCGGCCGTGTTTGTTCCTCCCCCGCCACCCTCACGCAAGCAAACACCCGTACCGGAACAGGGCGAGTTGCTGCGGGCCGAATCACCTGCACCGTTGCCAGGCACAAGTCCGCGGAGGCCGCCTCCCCCTCCGTCACCCCGTGGATCAACCCCGAGCTCGCGCAGCGCCTCGCCATTCTTCACCCCTCCGCCCGAGCCGGAGCCTGAAGCTTCTACTCTGCCTGATCCCACACAATTCCCACGGCCACCAGTGCACCATTCAGTTGCAGCCCGAATCCTGGACCATGAAGATGCAGCAGGGCAACGCCAGCCTCGGAGCGCCATGCGCAGTCTTCAGCCGGCAGCGACGTTCGGCAACGACTCGAGGCCACCAACGCGGTCGCCTGCGCCGCCGCCACCGCGAGGTAGCTCCAGCACACGGCCAAGTGTGGCAGCGGCTATGGTGGCGCCCGTCGTAGCGGCTGGTGCGACTGCTGCGGCCGCTGCGACCCCCGCTGTAGAACAGCCTCGACGGCCACTGGTGGTTGCAAACGGCTCCAAGACGGCGGTGGACCTTAGCTCCTTTTTACCACCACCGACGAGAGCAGCGACTCTTCCTATCACATCGCTAGACAGCTCAAGTGCAGACCCTGCTACGGATATCGACACTGAGGCGCAGATAATCAAGTCAACAGCCGCATCGCTACCGGACGTGTCGTCTGTGAACAAAAGTGCACCGGTGTTCGGAGGTTTTCAGTCGCTTGCAACGCGCAGTGAAGTCCGAGCCATGGCGGTGTGGCGAAACTTTGCATGCGTTTCCTGTACAAGCAGCCGAATAATGGATGTCAACAGCGGCGATGTCTTGTTCTACGTGCAGCATCCTGAACTACGTGTCACCGCTGTGGGTTTCAACGAATGTGGCTCGCGTGCTGACAACCCGGTGGTGTGGCTAGGAACGAAGGACGGCTTGCTGTGTGAGCTGCACATCGCAGAAGAGCGTATAGTGAGCACTAAAGGTGGCGCGCACGTAACGCCCATTGTGCTCATCCGTGCAGACTCAGCTCGTCGTGAGATGTGGACACTGAGTGATGACGGAAAGCTGTGTGTGTGGCGGCCAGATTCCACGGGCGTGGTCCAGTTCGACCAAGCCGTGACGTCATACCGAACCACTCCACAACTGCGTTGCACAGCTGTCACGCCGTCTGGAAGTGGAGACCTGCTTTGGATTGGCAAGAACAAACAAGTGCGTGTCTATAGACCGGGGCTCATAGGCCTTGATGTAAATGACACGGGTGTGCAGCTCACGTCGAAGCCCGTGGGAGTGCCACGCGTCCTGGCGGAATTCTCTGCCGCAGCAGCCAGTGCGACAACCGCGTTCTTTGCACACGATGATGGCTCAATTGCTGTCTTCGCTCAAGAGTCCTTACAGTTCTTAGAGCGCGTTCCTGTTACCGACTGCCGGATTTGTGCTCTTGAGATGGTGGGGGACCACACTCTGTGGCTTGGACTGAAGGATGGGTCGATGATGATTCTAGACGTCAGCCTTACCCCATGGCGAGTAGTGAAAGAATGGCGGGCACACGACGCGGCAGTGACCGGTATTTCACACCACGCGGAAACCCCTGTGCTCTTCAGCTTTGCAACAAGTGAGCATCATCTTCGCGCTTGGGACGTGTCGCTCCGTCAGGACTGGGTGGAGCATTGTCTCGCCGCTGAAGCGAGCCAGTATAGTGACACTCGCGACATTGATGTTCTCCTCATGACGTGGAATATTGGAGCGTGCCGCCCGGAAAAACTAGACGGAGCGTCTGGAAAACGGTTTCTGGCCAAGCTTTTTGACACTGAACATACACCTCACGTGATAATGTTCGGATTTCAAGAAGTCGTTGATCTTGAAGACCGGTCTTTGTATGCGAAGACCATGTTTGGCAAGAAGTCGAAGCATAGTGGCGACGGAGTTGTTACAAATTCGCACATTTCATCTCGATACAAGGCCTGGCAAGACTGGTTGGAAAGCAGAGTGGCGGAGGAATACCGCGGAGCGTTTCAGATGGTGCAGTCGGATTCTATGATGGGTTTATTGACGTGTGTGTTCGTGCGCAAGAACGAACTGGCAAATGTCAAGCATTTGCAATTCGCCCAGGTGAAAACTGGTCTCGGCGGATTACAGGGAAACAAAGGTGGTCTTGTCGTCCGTTTTCTCATGGGTGACTCAAGCATTTGTTTTGTGAATTGTCACCTAGCGGCCGGGCAGAGTCACATCAAAGACCGCAATCAAGATCTTGCTACGATTCTCGACAGCAAAGTGTTTCCAGAACTCAATCCTGCATCGGTTGCCGCTCTGAGTCCACTGCGTGGATCAGGAGGATCGTTCGTTTTGGATCACGAAACTGTGTTCGTCAGTGGCGACTTGAATTACCGAATAGAGTACAACCGCACCATGGCCATCCAAAGCATCAAACGAGGCGCTTTGGAGAAGCTTCTCGAGCTGGATCAGCTCAAAAAGCAGGAGCGCACTGCGCCGCGGTTCCGGCTTCGATCATTTCATGAAGCAAAGATAGCGTTCGATCCCACTTACAAGTTTGACGTTGGCACAGACAACTACGATTCAAGCGAAAAGAAGAGAGTTCCAGCATGGTGTGATCGCATCTTCTATCGTGGGTCAGTGCAGGCACTACGATACACAAGCCATAATGAGATAAAAACGTCGGACCACCGACCTGTCGTGGGCCTATATCAGGTCTCAATCAAGACAGTTGACCAGCAGAGGCGGCAATACTACAAGGCCGAGTGCCTCAAGCGGTGGAACGAGCAGCATTGTACCTAAAAGCATTATTTATTAATAGAGCCATTTCTGTGCGTCTCAGTCGTCGTCTGACAGCTTTCGGGCGGCCCAACCCTCAATGCCGTAGAACCCCGACCAGAGAGCCTTTGCGTCACTCGTGTATTCAGACTCCCCGCTGAAGCGCTGTTCAGTAATAAAACCAGTCTCCTCCACCAACCGTAGGAGCTCCTGAAGAGTTGGTTGAAGCTGAGGTTGAGTACCCCATTTCAAGGGCCCGTAGTTGATCCAGACGCCACCCGGTTTGAGTAGTGCGTAGATCCGCTCGAGATAGCTCAAGACATTCTCTGCGGTATCCAAAAGGAAGACAGTGACCACTGCGTCGTAGCTGTCTTCATCGCCCACTTTGGTGAAGTCGCCATACCTCAGCTCGAGATTTTTCGGCCTGTTGGAGGGGGCAACGATTTCCACTGAGCGGGACTGAGAATTGCCGTCGCGCTGGTAAGACATTTCGTGACAGAATGGATGCAAGATGAACTTTCCCCCTTTCTCTAGAATGTGCTCCGCACCAATGTGCATGAGCTGCGAGGCCTCCATTGCCTCCACAGTAAAGTCGCTGTGCTGCCGAGCGATCTCGTAGGCAGCCCGGGCCAGGCCACTACCGGGGACGAGTATTTTCCTTTTCTGCGCGGTTTCTTTCGGGGTGTCTGAGCCATGTGTGCCGGATTCCTCTATTGGATCAAGGGACGGCTGGCCGAGCTTGGAGAGGCTGATCCTGGAGGAACTGCGGCGGGTGGAGGAGAACTCCACAGACACGGGCTTGCCAAACTCAAAGTCCAGCACTTGCAGCACCTTGTCTATGTATGCCGCGCGCTCGCGTGCACCGTCGGAAGACCAGTCACGGACGCAATGGTTCATGAGCTCGATGACGCGGTAGTTGGACAGCGGTGTTGCGAAGCGAAGCTCATGGGGCTGCACCGAGTACAATGCCTTTGCGTGGGAACTGAGCTTTGAGAGCTGAGCAGAGTTCTGCATGATACACGAGTTGAGCTGAGAGATGCGGTCCATATAGCCAATGCTGGCGGCCACCTGTTGTTGCCGGTTTTTCATGCGTCGAAACAGCGCCTGGTATCGTGCCGTCACGGCGCGGGAGCGTGGAGCGTACTCGTCGAGGGCCGCTAGCGAGTCGATGAGGGCCTGGCGCTCGGTGGTTAGCACCGGGTAGAGCCGTCGCAGCAGCGCTGGAAGGTGGCCCCGGTCAAGGGTGCCAAACAACATGAGAAAGACCCCGATCCAGAGAGGCAGCAGAGAGTCGGGCAGGAGCCATTTGAGAATGGCGTATATGATCAGTGCCAGGCTCACTCTGGTTCCTACTTTTGACCGTCCCGAGGCGTCCATGGTGTGTGTCCTCAGCATTCCTACTGCCCTCCGAGAAGCGTCCGACCCATTTCTTTCCGTCCACCCTTGTCGCAGCCCTGCAACGCTGATAATTCGATCTCCGGTCAAGAGGAGCGACCGCACGGCTGCGTGCATGCAGTAGTCGAGGATGTCAGTTAGCCGAGACGGGCGGTCGTAAAGGGCCGGGGGCAGTTGGGGGAGGGAAGGGGTGTGGCAATAGTCGCTGCTAGCGGCCATAGGTTGGCCGCGGGGGCACGGGTGTGGCTGTAGCTGCTAGCGGCCATGTATCGGCTGTGCCAGGACATCGCCTTGCTGCTCTCTTGGAGCTACTTGCTGTCAAGGCTGAGCGTATTTAGGGTCCGTCACCGCGTGCCACGTAGCGGCTGTCGCTTCTCGGTCCCTGAGGCGTGCGTTGCCACTCGCACTGACTCGTGCAAGTGGCGAGACCCAACTCTCCCACCGCGACAGACCGACTCGAATGTGGCCACCAGCACAGTTCGTGCCACCAGAGCCGCGCTACTCGCGGAAACGGCAGATCCGGGCCTGCCTCAGGCCCCGGACGACAGCCCTCGCCGCCCGGTTCCCACGGGGACTGGCACTGCTGGCCGCCACCAGGACACAAAGGGCCGCAGGTGGGCGGCACGCACGCAGGAGCAAACGGGCTGCCACAGCGGCACAACGGCGTGCAAAGAACGTCGCTGCCCTCAGCGACGGTGGCGACAAGCCCCTGACTACGCTAGCTGCAGAGCTTCTTCCTGACTTCAAGCAGGCCCGCAGCATGCTCCTCGTGCTGAGCATGCTGAACACAATAGCGAGACAGTGCCGGCGGAGGCTCCGGCGCATCGTAGTTCGCCGCCGCCTCCCTAGGGTCGGGAGACGGAAACGAACGCTCGTGCTGGCACTTGAATGGTGAATACAGACATACCTGGCCGTATTGTTATCAGTGCCACCCTGGGGCCGGCCGATCACATGACTCGATGACATCACGTGACGGTTTTACCCAATCGGGAAGGCGCATCCCCTCGGGGAAACGGCACCGGCAGCCCCTAACCCTGAGCTGCTACCCCTCTCGGCCGACAGATCTCGGCCGACAAATCGCGTGGCCCGGTCTCAAATAGCCGCGCGGAGACGACATATATAGCGACGAAGCGACCGTCCTGGCCTCAGCATCAACGACAAGAATGATTAGAACTGCGCTGAGGAACGTTACGCGCCGCGCTGCCGCCCCCACCCAGGTGCGGTGCTACGCATCCACCGGCAAGGCCGTGTTTGACTGGGAAAACCCTCTCCGGCTCGACACTCTGCTCACTGAGGACGAGATTGACATCGCCAAGTCTGCTCGGGACTACGCCCAGAACAGCCTGTACCCGCGTGTCATCGAGGGTGCCCGTACCGAGGAGTTTGACCGCAACATCATGCGCGAGATGGGCGAGATGGGCCTGCTGGGCCCCACAATTGAGGGCTATGGCTGCCCTGGCGTCAGCTCGGTTGCATACGGTCTGATTGCGCGCGAGGTCGAGCGTGTGGACTCGGGCTTCCGCTCCGCCATGTCGGTGCAGTCCTCCCTCGTGATGCTGCCGATTGACACCTTTGGCACACAGGAGCAGAAGGAGCGCTTCCTGCCGCGTCTGGCATCCGGCGAGCTCGTCGGCTGCTTTGGCCTGACCGAGCCGAACCACGGCTCGGACCCTGGCTCTATGGAGACGGTCGCCAAGCCGCACCCGACCAAGAAGGGCGTCTATGTCCTCAACGGTGCCAAGACCTGGATCACCAACTCGCCCATCGCAGACGTGATGGTGGTGTGGGCCAAGCTCGATGGCCAGATCCGCGGGTTCATCGTGGAGCGCGACCAGGTCAAGAGCGGCTCGCTGTCGACCCCGGCCATCAAGAACAAGACGGCCCTGCGTGCCTCCATCACCGGCATGATCCAATTCGACGACGTCGAGGTCCCGGCCGAGAACCTTTTTCCCGAGATCAAGGGTCTCAAGGGTCCGTTCACGTGCCTCAACTCGGCGCGTTACGGTATTGCTTGGGGCACTATGGGTGCCCTCGAGGAGGCGGTGCGTCTGACGCGCGAGTATGCTCTCGAGCGCAAGCAGTTCAACAACCCGCTGGCTAAGTACCAGCTCATCCAGAAGAAGCTGGCTGATGCGCTCACCGACCTCTCGTACGGCACGCTCGCGTGCGTCCAGGTGGGCCGTCTCAAGGACAGCGGCCAGGCTACGCCCGAGATGATCTCGATGATCAAGCGTCATAACTGCGACCGCTCGCTGGCGAACTCGCGCACTCTCATGGAGGTGTTTGGCGGCAACGCTGCTTCGGATGAGTACCACATTGGCCGCATCTCGCACAACCTGTGGGTCGTGCAGACCTACGAGGGCCAGTCTGATATCCACGCTCTCATCCTGGGCCGCGCCATGACGGGCGTCTCTGGCTTCTTCTGACTTTACTAATGAACCAGCAAAAGTGATTTATAATGCATTGATTGAATTGTATTTGTTTCTATGATGTCCATGGTGATCTTGCACCAAGTTTCTGTCCCCTGCTGCGGAGTTAACGCAGGGCGGGCTGCGACAGCGGAACCCCGGACTTACTCATTCCGATATAAGGCAGTCGCGGTGTCGGTGACTCGAGCAGACGACAGCGCAATGGAGTACCAGAGATTGGGCAAGAGCGGCCTCAAGGTCTCAAAGATCATTGTCGGATGCATGTCGTACGGCAAGCGGGCGTGGGCCGACTGGGTCCTCGAGGACGAAGACACGGTCATGCGCCTGCTCAAGAAGTGCTACGACTCGGGCATCCGCACCTTTGACACCGCTAATACGTACTCCAACGGCCACAGCGAGGTCCTCCTCGGCAAGTTCCTCAAGAAGTACGATATTCCTCGTTCAAAGGTTGTCATCCTCTCGAAATGCTACTTCTCCCTCGATCCCGATAACATGTCCTACCGCTTCTCGAATCGCACCAAGGACAACGACATAGACTTCGTCAACCGCGAGGGTCTGAGCCGCAAACACATCTTCGACGCAGTCGACGACTCCGTCGAGCGCCTGGGCACGTACATTGACGTCCTCCAGATCCACAGATTGGACAAGGAAGTGAGCCGCGAGGAGATCATGGAGGCGCTGCACGATGTGGTCAAGTCTGGCAAGGTCCGCTACATTGGTGCTTCAACCATGAAGGCAATCGAGTTTGCCCAGCTCCAGTTCACCGCCGAACTGCGTGGTTGGACCAAGTTCATCTCCATGCAGAACTATTACAACTTGCTCTACCGTGAAGAAGAGCGGGAGATGATTCCATTTTGCAAGGACACGGGCGTTGGTCTCATCCCCTGGTCACCTCTGGGGCGTGGTGTGCTCGCTCGGCCCGTTGACGCCGAAAAGACGAACCGTCAGAAGACTGACAAATTCATTGAAGTTCTGAACTTGGGAACCCACGCTAGCGATGTTGAGATCATCAATCGCGTTGAGAAGGTGGCCCGTGATCGCAAAACTTCCATGGCCATCGTGGCTACCGCGTGGGTTCTCAGCAAGGGCTGCGCCCCCATCCTTGGATTGTCTTCTGAAAAACGCATCGACGAGGCAGTCGAGGCAGTCCATTTCGAGCTTTCTGACGAGGAGATCAGGTTCCTCGAGGAACCCTATACTGTTCGTAAGTCGACCACGTAGTCGAGCCATGGAGTGTATCTTTCAGTCTATAGTTCATGAACCTTGCCACACTAACAAACCTGCGGATATTAGTCCGTTCTCCACAAGGTCTTTGCAGACGGTAGACCTTTCTTGAAGATTGTGACGGCTGATTTCCGTAGCCACCATCGGTGTGACAAGCCACCCGTGTAATGCACGACTCAGTGGCTGACAAACAGGTAAGCACTAGCTGCCGACGTATCCGCTTGAGAGTTTACAGCGGGCCAGGTGGCACAGGGACGCCACGTGAAGGCAACTTGACCTGCGATCAGCACAGAGGCATCTCAGGGCCTCTGACAGCGATTACTGAAGACCAAGTAAGATAGTGCCGGCCCTTCATGGTTGCGACACGACGAGCGAGACGGCCAGCAGACTGCAGGGCGCAGCGACACGAATCACGGACGCTAACGCTCTTTGTATGGCTCACAGCCAATTAGGGGCGGCCTAACACCATGACCCTGTTGAGGCTATTTCGAGACCAATCGAGCACGTAAACGGACATGCAGACTGCAGAGGGCAGAACCGGGCTCGTTGCCGACCAGAATGTTGCATTTTGAGCGGTTTTGAGCCTGTCGTGGGTCAGGCTGCTGAAACACCGTGCCTGGCGATCCCCGCATTTCACCGGTACCGGCAAGGCCACGTGCATCCGACGCAAGACTCCTGCAGACCACTGCGCGCTGCATGTAGGCAGACCCCGCGGGGTACCGAGAAGCCGATGTTTGATGCGGCGGCTCCACCCGGTGCTCTCGATCTTGAGGGAATAATGGACGCACTGACACGCCGGAACCGCTAGTTAGGGTTTACAAACTGACTCCGAAGTGGCCGGCGACTCCCCTTTCAGGGCCCCAGCGCAGCCACGTGCAGGCGATGCGAGACCCTGCAGTTTAATGCACGCTATATGCGCTCACACGAAGGACCCCACACACTACCGAGATGCCGACGTCTGATGCGGCGGTGCTGCTGTATTACTAACGGAAAGGAGAACTATGGACAAGGATGCTGGGGTGCGCAATGCCCCTCGCTCTGAGTTCGGAGGTTTCGGATACTCTCGCCTCCGCCTCTGGCTCGGAGGTCCAGGCACTGCTAGCTCTGGTGCTGGTTCTGGTACT
Source organism: [Candida] tunisiensis (assembly GCA_030407195.1). Taxonomy (NCBI): domain Eukaryota; kingdom Fungi; phylum Ascomycota; class Dipodascomycetes; order Dipodascales; species [Candida] tunisiensis. The sequence continues at coordinate 63,859 of JANJPH010000018.1, forward strand.
GGTTCTGGAGCTCGGGAAACAGCGCCAGTATCTCTGCTTCTGCCGGGTCTATCTCGCGCTTGCTCTGCGCAGAGTGGCCCTGCTGCAGCGCCAGCAGGTAGCTATCAAAGTCCTGCATGGTGATGAGCGGATCTACCGGCGGATCAGGTGGCTGCGTGCCCACAGTCGATGGAGTAGAGTCGGAGGACGGCGTGGACGACGAGCCGCGAGACAGCGGCGAGTTCTCGATCTGCTGCTCCATGCCTTTGGTCAGGGCCTCCCACTGCACTTCCGCGTCTGTCAGGATCCTGACCTCCTTCTGCGACGACAGAAACTTCTTGGGCGTGACACCGGTGTAGCGCTTGAAGAGACGGTGGAAATGCCACGGAGTCAGCCCCACACGGGTGGCCAGCTCGGTCAACGAGATCTTATTTTCCTGCTTGAGGATCTCGATGGCCTTGCGGATGTGCTCCTTGTTGGGCTCGAGGGCCTGATCCGGCCTGCAGCGCTTACAGGCGCGATAGCCAGCCATCTCTGCCTCCATTGACGTGCGAAAGAACTCTAGGTTCTCCTTCTTGGGGAGTCTGGCCGCGCAGGCGGGACGACAGTACACGCCCGTGGTGCGGACACAGTACACAAAGTGGCCGTCAGCCTGCTTGTCCTTGGCGACAAGCGCTGCGTAGCGGGTTTCGTCTGTTTCGTAGGTCGTCATTGCGTTGCCTCGGGGCGCGACGCGTCGTGGCCATGGTGCTCTTGCTCCGACAGCTCGTCGACCTGATTTATACGGGTTTTTTGAGCGCAAGATTTGGCTGTCCTGGCCCCGCGATAAGATATGCCCGATCGGGCGGCACCGGCGGGAACCCATCGGCATTCGCAAATAATGAGGCCGCCCAAGCGGCGACGCCTGCCGGGAAGCCGGCACGGACGCTGGTAGTTTGTCTAGGATCATCTGTCACGTTGCCTCTGCACCGACTGATGCCGTCACCTTGTCTGGCGGCTCTTCGTCTTGTACGTGCACCGTAGTGTGCTGCATGGGCATTCCCGTGGTCGTTACGACGTCATTCGCGCCTCGACCTGTCTTCGCCAGCAGGAGCACCAAGCGAGACCCTGTGGACCGGCCGGGGCGTGCACTTCTTTATAGCTACGGTCTGTGCTACATTGAGAGCAAGTTTGGCGTCCGGCGTACATTGACCGCAATACGTGGACGCCAGCGGGCCGCGGCGTCAGGGGAGACATTGGGAAAGCAGCGCCAGCGCCAGGGACACCAGGACGGCCCTGCCACAACCTAGAGTGGCGGCTATCCAGGCGGCACGGAAGGCAGGGTTGGGGCGGTCTCATTTAGGCGCGCCGAACTCAGTTCCCGGGCTAGGGTTGTCCCTTCTGCTCAGCCGCGTCATCTGCTAGGCCTAGGCCCTCCGGTACCTGGGCTAGGGCTCCAGTCACCAGGGCTAGGGCTGACCCGTTTCATCAAGCCATCTGGGCTAGGGCTGGCCCGTTTGGGCCGCCCTGAAATATGCGATTCGAGATTCGCCGGATCTAAACGAGGGGATGGCCTAGACATCATGGTCCCCGCACGGAACACATGCTGGGCCGTGCCACCGCGGCTGCTGGTGTGCAACGCGCCCGCACGTCGGTGGTTTGCAGCCCGCGCGCCCGCCGGGATGGCCGCCGATAACCCCCGGATAGTGGACGGCCGACACGACCACCATGGCCAGCCCGGATTCTTCTCAAACTTGTCTGACAAGCTCAACAGGTTTGCCACCCCAAACTACATGTTCACGGGGGACATGCGCATCGGCCGGCTAGAGGCAAAGATGCAGTCCGTGGCCGAACGCACGCTGACATGCCAGTCCAAGACCGAGGCCACCCAGATTCACACGGGTGGCACCGACAATACCAGTGCCTCAACCGCCGCCAAACCTGACCTTGAATGGACACAGCAGCCGGTAATCGCAAAGGCGCGGAGGAAATCCCAGGCTGCGTCGGCGACAAAAGGGAATCCATATCTGGCGTTGACGAAACCTCGGCTCACGACACTAGTAGTGCTGAGTGCCATGAGCGCCTATGCGCTGGTGCCGCAGGAGGGAACGGTCGTCTCCCTACTGTTCCTCACGGTAGGCACGGCGCTGACGTCGGGATCAGCCAATGCAATAAACATGGGCCGTGAACCGGCCTACGACGCACAAATGACGCGAACCCGGACACGACCTGTGGTAAGGGGACTTGTGACGCCCAAGCAAGCATACCAGTTTGCCGGACTGACTGGCGCAGCTGGTGCCCTGGCCCTGTACTTCGGAGTCAATCCAACGGTGGCCGCCCTCGGCGTCGGCAACATAGCACTATACAGCGGCCTCTATACAACGCTGAAACGGAAGCATATCATCAACACATGGGTAGGCGCCATCGTCGGTGCAATTCCTCCGCTCATGGGCTGGGCGGCAGTGACAGGAGACCTCAGTGACCCCGGAGCCTGGTTCCTCGCGGCTCTTCTCTACGCTTGGCAGTTTCCGCACTTCAATGCTCTGTCATACAGCATCCGCGACGAGTACAAGCGGGCTGGTTATGTCATGGCAGCTTGGACCAACCCAGCACTCAATGCCCGGGTGAGTCTGCGGTACGCCGTGGCGATGTTCCCCATCTGCATCGGTTTGAGTTGGTGCGGTGTAACTGACTGGGTGTATGCATTCGACTCGAGTATTGTCAATGGCTGGATGGCCTACTGGGCTTACAAATTCTGGAGGGCCCAGCGGGACCTTGATCTCGGGGTTCGAGGAGCAGACGTGGCCAAAGTCAACGTTTTCGCTCGCAAACTGTTCTGGTGCTCAGTGTGGCAATTGCCAATTGCGCTCCTGCTGGCCATGCTGCACAAGAAGGGCCAATGGGATTGGCTCTTTGGCCACGATGAGGACGACGCGGAATTCGCATAACTTGTACAAAGTAATGATACCTGTCTCACGACCGACATCACTTCCATTAGTGGTTCATCGTAGATCGTCTTCGCTAAGCCATGGAAGTTGGCAAATCACACCCATGACCTGGTGTGTGCGCTCTGGCACCGACAACCCCCATTTTCGACAAACCGGAATTGAGCAGGCGCACGGTGGGGTACCCTCGTCGTATTAGTGGGCGCTTAAACATTATAATGAGGTCTATCTCTGCTTTCATTCTGCGCCAAAGTCGTGTCATCGTTAATAGTCGTCCTCAAGTTCCATTTCGTCGTCTCCGCTGCCGGACTCTTGATCGCTAATGAGTCCGTCCGCCTGCCCTCCCAGGCTGGAACGGGGGGCGCGCTCCTGTGCCATTTGATTTGCCAGCACCTCAGCAGGATGAGGGGCAGGCTGCTCGGGCGTCGTAACGGTAGGAGCGATATTACTGTCGCCATAGTATTCTTCCTCCGCCATGAAGCCGTCATCATATTCTTCATACTCGCCATAGTCATACGAGTACTCCGCTGCCTCAGGGATGCCAGCATCTAAATCGGCTTCGCCGTTGGGCGCATCGTCGGACCCGTAGCCAGCATCCGATGCCTCTGGGGCTGACTCATAACCTTCTGGACCGGGCTCAGCCACAGCGGGTGGCTCGACAGTACCACCTGTCATCCGTCGATCATCGCTGAAGATGACGCTGCCCCCGTCCGGCTCGTCAGCTTCGGCGTCCGACGCAATGATGTTTTCCGTCAGGCCTAGATCCCCTGGAATGTTGAGGTCTTCGTCGTCTGCCTCAGAAAGCTCCTCGGCCTCTTCCGTCTTCATGAGCATAGTCTTGGAGATGCCAGGAGGCCGTAAATAGGCGTAGCCGTAGAAGCGAATTGCGTCGCGCTGACAGTCGCGGGATGTCTCCAGGGCCTCCAGACTTGAGCCAGGCGCCGACTCGCCGTTCCATCCGAGTCCGGAGCCAAACAGGCGCACATCGCGCGACTGTCTTGCTACCAGCGCGGTCTCGTCTGGGTCTGCGGGGTCGTCGTCGCCACCGATCTGGTACGAGTCGCGCCGGCGCGGCAGATTCCTTCGGCGGCTGTCGGGTCCCGTGCAGCAGGGCCGGAGACAGTGACGGTAGCTGCTCTCAGACGGCCCGAACTGCTCAAACACGCCGTGCGGCCGTGGCACTGGTGCCCACATGGTGATGTTGTGGTGCCACTGAGTTGAATTTGAAATTGCCACTGTTGATTTTGGCATCGCGCTTGCCATTTTTGGCATCTCCAAATGCGGGGAGCCGCGTCTTCCGGAGCTGAGTTAACTTTCGAATCGTCGTCACGAAACCGGGTAGTACGTTTTGGCATCGCGGTCGCCAAAGCAGAGTTGATTTTGGCATCGCCGGCTATCGACTGCCCGGGGAACATCGCACGGCTGCACGGCGCTGACGCAGGCCCTTAAAATCGCGCGGCGCCACGACACCGGACCACAGTCGAACACTCCGTCATGCCCGAGAGAGAGACC
>JANJPH010000190.1:0-19937 GCA_030407195.1 [Candida] tunisiensis
CGCGGAACTTTGACGCAGATCAACGCGATGCCGTGCATCGAGACCTGGCAAAGGACAACAATGCGTATTCGAGCAGTTGCTGTCCTTTGCCAGGTCTCGATGCACGGCATCGCGTTGATCTGCGTCAAAGTTCCGCGTGCTCACTCACTGGAGCAGGCGCCGGCCGAAGCGGGCCCTGGCCCGCACGGTGACAACACGCTGCTGCGCACACCCCTCCTCCCCCCACCCGCAGGGTGGCAATCACGCCAATAAGAGCACCAGCCGTGCCGGGCAAATTAAAACCCTGTCGCCGGGGCAACCGTGCCTGAGTGATAGCCTCGCCCGCCAGGCCGGAGTCCTTGTCTGGCCGCCCGGCACCACGTTCTGTTGGCAGCCGGCCCGACCGGCACGGCCCGCGACGGCTCCGGCAGACAACAGCGGCCGGCCACCCGTGTGCGCTCTAGCATTACTCTGGTCCCTGTTCATGTCCCACGCCGGCCATTCCGCCGCTGGCGACCCGCGCGCGCCGTGGCAGCATTCTGGTCACTGTCCTGGCCCAGGAGGCCGGGCCGTCCCGCCAGCACGTCCGTAACAATATTCCGCTGGTGTACCCACTGTGGACACAGGGACGGTCTCCGAGTGGGTCTGCTCCGCCACAATCCCCGACGTCATCTCGGTCATCGCAGCGTGAAACGCAATAGACCGGGTTGTTGGGCCACTTCGCCCCCATAAGGTGCTTTCCCCACTAGGTGCCGACGGCGTGTCGAGACGCTTGCTTGCGTCCAGGCGAGCCGCCAGCACTGTCCAGAGCGGTGCCACGGGCGCCGTCCGAGCCCGTGTGTCCAACGAGCGGCCATTGCCATCGGCATTGCTTTTTCGCTCAGCAACTTTTCAGGACGGCCAGGCTGACACAGCGCGGCCATAATAGCTCTGATTTTTTTAATTCATGAGGGGGGACGGCGGCCCCCACGGCAAGGGCCAATGACGAGGAGGGGCAATGGCGAGCCCAGCACTCTGCGGCCACTTCTCGGCCACAGCGGGCTCGGTTGCGATAGCCAGGTCGCTTGGCGGCGTGGCCATGCAGCCATTTGAAACTGCACCCTCGGGGCTCATGTCGGCCGCGGAAGCCGTGTCATACTCGCCTTTAATGAGCGTGGGGGCAGGGACCGGGATCATGGTATGAACACCAATGGTGGCGCCTCCTATCATAGCGGCCTGGCGTCACCAGACCTGTCTGATAGGCCCCTTTCGCCGTCCAAGCCTATAAGGATATAGTCTCAAACCTGCACAGCGTTTTGCGATATCGGCTACGGCGGGGCAATGTGACACACCGGCCGAAGCGGCGGTTTCCGTACACAGCGCAGAGAAGCAGCTTACGGACGGCGAACACCGCGAGCAGCCAGGTGGAAACCCAGCAACCTGCGCAGCGGTGCTGGCGCGGACGCGACAACGTGGAGCGGACATGCTGGTGTCCGCTAAAGATCTCGTGCCGAGATGCGGGATCCCTGAAAAGCGGGCCAAGGAGCTCTCAGTTGCTTACTCCATGTCTGCACAGTCATTGTTGCAACCGCGGAGAGCTATTGCAGCTCTGGCGGTCTGATGAGAAATGCACACCCCCGGATAGCTGGGGCTGAGTCGCGGGTTTCGGCAATGTGGACAGTTTTGCTCAGACGATCGTGGAGGTCGAAGAAACTTTTGCCATTGGACGAGCAACCACAGTCTGCTCCCCCTCGATCAACGGTGCATTGCCAATCTGCTTGGTATGCCCGGATGGAGCCTCTGGCATGACATTCACATATTCCACACAGATGAAATTGCGCCGAGCAGCCAGCGAACTGCAAGGAATGAATTGATATTAATCGCCTAGGGGCGAGCGAGGCCGCCGCGGCCGGCCGCACGGGCCAGAGCACGACGGCGCCGTCCCGGCCCGCCGTCCCGGACGGGCCCCGGCCCTAGGCCCGCTCGCCCGCCAGACGGCTAGCGTGATAGCCACAGACACGGCCGGTGCTAGCGGGCTGAGCACTTGCGTAGCGACATGCACGGGGTATTAACCCGTGCATAGCGTAACGGCGGTCGCGTAGGCGCAATTACTCGAGACGCATTATTGTCCTCGCCACGGCGATTGCACGGCGGCCCTCGCGGGGACGCTCGTGGGCGCCGGACCGCGCACGAGCTACAGCGCGGGCCAGCGCGCGCTGGCGACGCTCGCGAGCATCGCTGCCGCGCTTCTCTCGGTAGAATGATCCACCACCCGGAATGTAGATCGCGCGATCGCGGGCGCGATGGCCAGCAGTCGCGTGGCTCCGCTGGCGAGCAGCCGGGTGCCAGGACGCAACAGTCCGCGGCTCTTCGGGCTGCCCGAACATCGTCGGCTGGCTTGCTGAAAGCTGAAACCTCATGCCCGGGTGGCCTGATTCCAACATGAGAATCGGGACGCCAGGCGGATGCCGCCAGCACAATGGGGGACATTTGCGTGCTCCAGGCACGGAGCTGCCGTCTACGGCGCAGCGCTGTCACCTGGCAGCCCAAAAACTGCCGTCGAGATGGCAACAGCGCCCTCTCCCCTTACTTTTGCCCGCCGCTCCCGCCTAAGCGACTCAGAGCTACTGCGTGTCGGCCTCGTAGCGTCGGCGTGCCCCGCGTCGCGCCCACTCGTTGGTCGGCCAGAGTGGTGTGATGCGATCGGATGAGCGCCGCCTTCAGGCACCAGCAGGCACGTCGCTAAGATGACAACGTGCCGGACCTGGTAGTCTCGATTCCGCGAGCTGTTCGGAAACGGTCCGTTGCAGCGAGCGGCCTCTGGCAACGTCCTCGGGGATCATCGCCCAACATAATTGCCCTGATGGTCGGCCTGTTATGTCTTTATTTTTGATGCCGTGGGCCCCGCCAGGCCGCTCGGCACAGCATCGTGTGTCGCCCAGCCTCTGAGCACTGCATCGGCGTGCCTCCCGGTCTCTGAGCAGCGCATCGTACACCTCTCGCTCTCTGAGCACTCCATCGTGCACACCGCTGAGCGCAGCATCGCCTACACCTGAGCCCCCGAGCACACCTCAGCCCTCCGAGCACCGCATACGCCCTCTGGCATCGGACGCAGAGGCGGGCCGCCTGAGTCAAAGGCGGGCGGCCCTCGAGGGAGCGCGATTTCTCCAGATCAGGGTCTGGAGATCGCAGTTACACAACGCCCCAGCCGGCATTGGTGCGAGACACTGTACCGCTCATCCTCGGGCCCCAATAGCCACCCCAACCACATTCTTCTCCCCGTTACAAGACCCACAGCGCTCCTCTTCCGCAGGTGTGACATCCCGTGCGGTGCCAGATTCTTTACGTTGCAGTGTTTCGGACGATCAGGATCCGCCGATTTGCCACAGGCAACTGCAAAGAAGCGCGTCGACGATCACGCAGGTTAGGACCATCATCCCCCACAGCCGAAACAGAGCGACTATTTCCGCCTCTGCCCTTCGCGAGCCCTGTCGGGAGCCGAACGTGTCCAGTCTGCGGGCCGCCTCCCGCAGAAGAGGCAACTTTCACCTGTCAGCGACTCGGCTCTGCCGTCCAACAGCCCCTAACATGTGCGTGGCAACCGCGGCCACTCGCCGGATCCTGGCTCACCACGCGATCCGCGCTCCGCGGTCGACACCAAGGGTCAGACTAAGAGCCCAGGCAAGCCGATCATGGTGAGATAGTGGGCACCAACCGTAGTGGCGGAGCAAGGAAAGGACCGAGACAAACATTTCTGGGTCGTGTCTCGCCCAGCAACTATGCAACCAGACAAACAGAGAAACAGGCATTCATTACGACACATTAAGATACCTACGAGTACCGCGTTTCCAGCTCGTCGTTCTCCTGAGACTGGGGGTCGGCCATGGTAAACTTTTCCAGCGCTCGGCGAACATGCTCCGAAACGTGCTTCTGGCCCTCCTCGTCTATGTCTTCCTCCTCGCTGTAATACGAGTGGCGACGGCGGCGCGACCGGCCCCGAGATGCAGACCGATCGGCGGTGGCTGGAACAGCGACATCCTCAGGCTCCGGATGGCGAGCTTCCTGGGGCGACAGCGGCAGAGGCGCTTCGCTGGAAGTGCCAATTGAGCGGGCTCCGATGGAACGGGTCGAGGTGCGACGCTTCATCCTTGCACTGTGAGGTTTGTGCTGGAAATAGTCGTCGTCAAAAAAGTGTGCTGCTGCGGCGCGCGGCGTGCGAGGTGTCCTTGCCAAACGACAAGACACGCCCGTGTCATGAATCAGCTTGGCAACCAGGCCCGTCCAGCCACACTGGTGTGATGAGCCCAGACCCTGCCCTGTATCCGCCTCGAAGAACTCGTGGAAGAACAAATAGTCGCGCCAGTTCTCGTCAAAGTCAAGCAGGTCGTTGCCACCGTTGGTAGCACGCCGCCCGTTCTGGTCACGCGAGAAGAGATGGATCAGACGGTGCTGGATCTCCTCTGCCACGCCAGCCAGGTTCTGCATCTCTCCCGATCCCTTCGGACACTCAACCTTGAAATCGTTGCCAAAGTACATGTAGAAGCGTTGCAGCGACTCGATCAGCAAGAACGTCGTGGGGAACCAGATCGGACCACGCCAGTTGGAATTGCCACCAAACAAGCCACTATTGGAGTCGCCCGGAACATAGTCGACACTGAACACTTGGCCGTTCACCGTCATGGAGTAGGGGTGCTCCTTGTGGTACTTCGACAGCGACCGGATGCCGAACTCGGAGAGGAACTCGTCTTCATCCAAGAGGCGATCAAGTATCTTTTTCAGTCGGTCACGATCGACTAGCGCCAGCAACAGGCGCTCTCCGGATCCACGAGCTTTGATCGAAGCCACGTTACGACCAAACTTGCCCTTACGGTTCTCAGCGAACCAGTCCACGCGCTTCTTGAACGCTTTGAAGCGGTTGAGGATCTCAGGCTCCAGCGTTATCGTCGCATAGAGCGGGATAAGCCCAACAAGCGATCTCACTGGCAAAGGGTGCCGGGCGTCGCCGCCCCACGAGATTGCGTCGTAGTAGAAACCATCCACCTCGTTCCACAGCGATTCCTCCGTGGGCTCTTCGCCTTTAGCTGTTACCCGAGTACGGAAACTCATGGCATCGGCGATGAAAAGGAAGTGCTCAAAGAACTTGGATGCAATGTCCTCGTAGATGCGGCGATGCTTTGCAAGCTCCAAGGCGATATTAAGCATCTGGAGACAGAAAAAAGCCATCCAGCCAGTGGAATCAGCCTGCTCGAGACGGCCTCCAGTGGGCAGGGGCTCAGATCGATTGAAGAGGCCAATGTTGTCCAAACCGAGGAAGCCTCCCTCGAACACGTTGTTGCCGTCGCTATCCTTCCGGTTGACCCACCATGTGAAGTTCAAGAGCAGCTTCTGGAACACACGCTCTAAAAAGTCCAAGTCCTCGTTGCCGTACATCTTGCGTTCCAGCTTGAAAGTGCGGAAGGCAGCCCAAGCATGGACAGGTGGATTCACATCCGAGAAATTCCACTCGTAAGCGGGAATCTGACCGTTGGGGTGCATGTACCACTCGCGAGTCAGCAAGTCGAGCTGCTTCTTCGCAAATTCGGGATCAACCATGGCGAGTGGGATGCAGTGGAAAGCAGTGTCCCAGGCCGCAAAGAAGGGGTATTCCCACTTGTCCGGCATGCTAAGGATGTCATCAATGTGGAGGTGGCTCCACTGTTGGTTGCGCACGTACTTGCGCTCTGGAGGTGGCGGCGGGTTGACAGGGTCTCCCTGCGACCATTGCGAATGGATGAACTGGTAGAACTGTTTTGTCCAGAGCAGCCCGGCGAGAGCCTGCCGCTGAATTGCACGCAAGTCATCCGAAACAGGCATCGGGCTGATGTTGTAGTAGAAATCGTCGGCCTCGTCGAGACGTGCCTCGAATAGGTCGTCAAAGAGCTCTTCGTCAATCTCCTCTGTCGGCTGCTCCTTGGTGTAGCGGAAGCGCACCGTCACGTAGTCACCGGGAGGCACACCCTCGCCCTTGTCGAAGGCATACCAGGCGGCAGCTTTTGTGCCGCGGTTCTCTGGGTTGACGGCAGCGACATTGTCCTCCACGATGTACTCATGGAACGCGTCCTTGACATAGGGCGAGTCGTTCTTGGGGCACTTGTAAAGCTTCTTTTTGTTGGTGGCGTTGTTGGTGTACAATTGCGTTGGATGAACGTCGTTATCGGACGACGGAGTGTCCACCCCGAACCCAGGCGATAGAGCAAGCTGGAGCCAGCGGTCGCCAAGCCGCCAGTGACTCGACTTTATGGTAAGATCGTCGGTCTTGGTGAGCTCGGGAACTGGATGCTCTTTCTCAGAGTCGAGGCCCCAGTCCCACGTGTTGCGGAACCAGATCTGAGGCACAATGTGCAGCGGCGCTGGCTCAGGACCGCGATTCCAAGCTGTGACGCGAAAGTAAAGGTCTTCCGGACCGGCTTTCGCCATCTCCACGAAGATGTCAAAGTACTTGTCGTCGTCAAACACGCCTGTGTCGTGGAGCTCGTACTCCGGGTCCATCCGGGACAGCTTTGCCGTTTCCTCAACGAGCTTCTCGTAGGGAAACTTCCGCTGGGGGTACTTGTAGAGATACTTCATGTACGAGTGGGACGGCGTGTTGTCGAGGTAGAAGTATGCCTCCTTGACGTCTTCGCCGTGGTTCCCCTGGTGGCCCGTGAGGCCGAAGAGCCGCTCCTTGAGGATGTCGTCCTTCTCATTCCAGAACGCGAACGAGATGCACTCGTACTGATGGTTGTCGGAAACGCCGGCAATGCCGTCCTCGCCCCAGCGGTACACACGGGAACGAGCGTGATCGTGGGGGAAGTCTGACCACGCGTCGCCGTTCGCAGAGTAGTCCTCGCGGACCGTGGCCCATTGGCGTTCTGCGAGATAGGGGCCCCATCGCTTCCAGTACTCTCGCTTCTCCTTGTCGGCTTTGAGCCGCTTTTCCTCGGCCGTGAGGTGAACCTGGTTGGCGTGTAGGACCATGGCGAGCTAGACACAAACGAGACGGCAGAGAGAGGGCTCCAGGCCTTTAAGCTGGGGGCTTCAGTCCTGTCTCGGAGGTTTTTTTGCACCACACCGCCCGGCTTCGATGCATCACGCATGCGTCAGGCTTGCTGTGCACTTTTGTTGGGCACCGGTCGGGCCGGAAACGTAGCAACTCAACGCCTGGCAGTCGCCGTGGAGGCCGATGTCGCTGGCAGGCGGCTCGGGACCGCACAGCTCGGCAGCGGCGGCTCGCAGCTCGCCAGTTCCTAGCCGTCCTGCCCGCCCGGCACGGTACGGCTCGGGCGACAATATGAAAAACGGCGACACAGAATTATCCGGCATGCCTCGGTCGGCGTGGGCGGCAGACGACGCCTGTCTTGTGTTGGCGCGCAGGCGGGCGTCCCGAGGCAGCGGCAGCCGGCCGGAGGCGAGCGTGGCCGTGGCAAGCACAAGGACCGTCGTGGAGATGTCACGTGTGGCGGGGCCACGCACTTGTGCACGTGACTGTGGCACGGCCGCCGGCACGTGAGACGTGACAAGTGATGCGGCGCGGCGCACGTGACCTCGATTTCTGATGATCACGTGCCGCGAGTGCGCCGCCCGAGCACGTGAAAGGGCGTCACGTGAAAGCATCACGGCCGGCGCACCCAACCAGCGATAAGGCCGCGACGGGCGGCGCCTTTTTCTGGGGAAGCCGTCGCCCCGGTACACATGTTTGGGTTCGGCAAGAAGCGGCGGGCAAGGCAGGAGCAGCGACGGCAGAAGGAGCTCGAGGACCTGCGGCCCAAAGTCATCGCAGGCGCCATATTCGGGGGCTACGTGCTGCTCAACATCAACAACGACAAATTCTGGGCAGTCTTTTTCGCAGTGCTCATTTTGGCCCTGTTTATGTACTACTGACCCCCTCTGTTTCGGTTTGGGCCGGGGGCTCTTACCATGAAACGAATAGACAGACGTTAGAGTGCTTTTACGCCGGGCTGCTGGTTCTTGGGCGACCCAGGTCGCTGGGTCTGGCACGCTCGGGCCCCACGGCTAGACGACATATCGCCGCGATGGCGCGAGCGGCGCGTCCGTTCGCGTCGCGGCGGGCCCCGAGCATGTTATGCAGCTTGCCGATGGCGGTCCGCTCCAGCGCCGCAACCAGCCGTGCGGTGTCCGGTCAGGGGGCCGCCGTCGTGCGACCAGACCGACACCAGAACCTTGTTGCAAGACATGCACTGCACCAAAAGGGGGCGGCCCGGCCGCGGAGCCCGTCCGGTCGGACCACGCCAGGGCCGGGCGCCACGGCCTCTCTCCTGTGTGTCAGGATGGTCGCAGCCATCGCTCGCGCAGTCCTCGCCGCTTTTGTTGTGCGAGGCGCGCTGGGGCCCTGGTCCGGTCTGCCAGTGGAGAACGTGACTATGGGACTACGGGACGGTTAGCTTCGATTGGCGCGAGCCGAGCTTCTTTTGTTTTCGGAGACGGGGGGTGGAGCACGGGCTCCTCGCCTCGTGGGGCGCCCGCGGTGGTCCTGCAGCGCGGTAGGCGGGCGGGTGTGACGGAGAGCCCTGGCCCAGTCTGTGACGCGGAGCGGAGCGGTCGGCCGACGGGTCGAGCGTCTAGCGTTGCCCCGAGCTCACCGTCGCCTGGTCCGGCAGGTTTTGCCCGCATGGACACCATGCTCATGCGCCCGATTCGGCAAGCCAAGTGCATGCAGCCCCCCAATTGGGGGCGGCGCTGCCCTAAACGGCAGTCCCCAAACAGACCGACGTACAGATGCATGCGGCCGCGTTGTCAAAAGCAACGCGCATGTAGGACGTTACAGTCCAGTGGGCTCCAAAGGTCTCCGCATGCAAGCCCCGCCCGGCGCCCGCGGTGGACCTGCCCACATTAATGTCCGCGACCCCGCGGACCGTGCTGGGCCCTGCCCAATTGGGCCCGTGGACCCTTAGCCGAGCTCCACCGGCGGTATCAAAACCATAATTCAGGCACTGCTTGCTTTTTCGCAGCTCAGTTCGTCGAGGCCCGTCACACGGCCCCCCCCCCACACGGCCAGTCACAATAAATACAACACGTCGCCGCCCGATGAGCTCAAGCCCCTTTTCGGCACGTCCCGTTCGCAACCACCCTCACCCTAGTCACTCCTTCGAGTCCTTCAGCTCCAATGCGCCTTGCCAACGTCGCCGCCGTGGCCAGCCTGACGCTGGCCCGTCTCGCCACGGCCGAGGAAACCACAACAATCACCTCAACTATCTACGATACCGTCACGCTCGTTACCAGCACCGACAGCTTCACCATTCCGACCCCCAAGGCCCAGATGTTTGTCGCCGAGGACGTTGTAAACTCGACCACGTCGGCTGACGCATCGACCTCTGCCTCCGCCACGTCCGAGCCGTCCGAGACGTCCGAGACGTCCGAGCCCGCGTCCGAGACCACGACGAGCAGCGCGCCCTCCACCACTCATTCCAACAGCACGAGCTCCTCCAGCCACGCGGTCAGCTCCCACCACAGCAGCAACTCTTCCACCGCCCACCACACGTCGGGCTATGCGAATACCACCTCTTCGGGCCGCACATCTACCAACTCCTCGGCCACCTCGCGCTCCGGCAGCGAGTCTCTCTCCTCCGCTACTTCGACCTCCGAGGCGACCAACGGTGCTGGCATCGTCGGCCTCTCGGCCACACTCCTTGCCGCCGGCATTGTCGCCGCTCTGCTCTAGTCACGCAAGATAGGTGAACAAGAACAGTGTACTATACTCGTCCTTTTAGCAGCGGCCCCCGGAGTTAGTGATTTGTGTAAAGTAATGTAATGACGCAATAGTACTAATAACCAAACTTTTCTAGGTATCATGAGTCGTTAAAATCAATGGTGGTCCACTTCCCACGAGAACATGTTGTCTCTATCCGGGTTGTAGATGTCCTGGTCGCGCGAAATCTGTGACCGGTGGCTCCGAGTGCCCTCGCTGGAGGACGGCGAGTCGCCAAACAGCCCCTTGCTGCTTTCCTCTTCGCTCGAATAAGCCTCCCGAAACACACCGACAGACCGGGGTGTTTGAGCTACCGAGCTTGGCGGAGGGGGTATGTTCAGATTCCGACCATGCGGGGATGTTTCCACGTTGCCTACTGCGACGTCCTCGTCGTCGTCGAAGACATCAGCACCCACAGCTGCTGCAGACACAGCACCCAGGATCTTAGCAGGCAGTGGAGTGCGCTCCTCGCGGGCGCCCTCAGAGCCACGACTCACAGTTCTTACATGCTGTCCCAGGCTGGACGTCGGTTTCAGACTGGCGCGGCTCTCGATGGCCATCTCCATGAGACGGTCTTGGTCGATGGCCTCCAGGTTTGTTAGGTCGCCACTCTCGATGTCATTGCGACCAGGCCCAACATCACGGCGCTTCTCGACTTCAACTGCATCGGATGTGGATGCCGACACGTCACTCGAACGTCGACGTCTATCGCCGGCGACGAGTTGCTTCTTCTTGCGGCGACGGTCGCGCATCGTCTTGAAGAACCCAATGAAGGCGTTCACAAATAGCAGCACCCCGAGAGCGATGGTAAGGACCGACTGTACCACAATGAGTACCATCCCGGTGACGGTTGTCGTGACTTGCTTTACTTTCAGTTCGTAGGTGAACGTGAGGATGAGTGCCAGCGAAATGAGCCGAACAACTTGAATCGCGATGTTGATACCGTTGGCCATTTTCGTGTTGAAGGGCACAGTGACGCAAAGAGCAATGAGCAGCAAACCATCGATGACCATTTGGCCAACTACTTGGATCATGCCGCGACCATAGCCCAATGCCAAAAACGCGTTCCGACCAAAAGCCGCGACGATGAATGGGACGAAGAACCACCAGTACTGAATGCGAAACTGGTCATAGAAAAGGCCGTACTTTCGGATCCACGGCTTATGCTGGAACAGAAACTCGAGACCGCCTTTGTACTTGCTTGCGTGAAGGGCCAGGAGAAAGATCCGTACCGTGAACACCCCAAGCACTAGTGTAAACAGGCCTAAAGTGACACCAGCGAGAACCTGCACACCCCAGGAGTCACCGATCTTGAACTGATACAGGCAGTACAGAACCCACAAACCATAGAGGATCAGAATAACGCGCACAAGAGTCGCGCCGAGGATGATCCAATATCGTTGACGGAACCCTTGCATCTTCTTCGTTTCCCGTTTGCGAAGCGCCATGATCTCGAGGACAATCTTCAGACTCAAAACGGCCACAATAATGACGCCGCAGATGATTGCCCACCAAATTAGCAGCGTCATGAACACGTTTGTTGACGGGACGCTGAGTTTTTCAACATACGCCCGGATGCCCTCGACAACCGTGACATAACTCTTTTTGGTGTTCTCCGAGCCATCAGGATCGGCACGACCGCTGGCTTCGCTGTCTGCCCTCGTGTACAGGTGACGCGACACATCCACGGCCCAGTTTGCGCACTGGGCGACGGCCCGCTTCGTGAGGTTTTGAGAGTCTGTGGCATTGCCAGTTATGTTGGCGGTCGGGTCGACAGTCTGCTCGCCACTGCGGTAGAGCAGTGTTGTTTTCTGAAGTCGGTCATAGGACGCCAGAGTAAGGTTACCGCCAGTGTTTGCACGGAATCTGTCGATGTCTCGCTGGACACCAGGCCAAGTGATCATACCCACACTCCACCCGACGTTCTGGGCAAAGGACCGGTACACCTTCGGATAGTTGACGGAGTACATGCCCGACATTGCCATGCCCTGCAAGGCGCCGAAAAACTGACTAAACGTGGGCCCGTGAAACCCACCCGCCGGTGATGAGCCCGCTGCCGCTGTCCCGCCAGCGTCTCCTGGTGGAACAACTCCATGCGGTCCCATGGGGGCAGTGGGGCCAGCGGCGGTTGTTGGCGCCGGGGGATTTGTGGCAGATGAGATACCAGACACTACCAATGCAACGCCTGCGATGACGATTGTTACCACCTTTACTGTGGCCTGTTGTGCGCTCTTACCGTTGGAAATATCCGTCATGAAACAACCGAGCGGTTCTTGGGTTGCCGCGTCAAAAACTTGCACCGTGATTACCGCCTCTAGGTCGGGGATTTTGTACGCGGCGGCAACCATCTGCTCTGTGTACTTGGTGGGGACATTGTAGACACCGCTGACCTCGACGTGGCCCTGCTTCACGGGGCAGAGCTCTGTGACGTTCGCCTCGCACAGGTCCACTGTCTGGTTAAGTATGGTGATGCCGTACGCCTCGATGTGAAGCAGGGCAGAGACCTCAACCTCTCGCTTCGAATCGCCAATAACTGAATACGACACATTGTTGGTGTTCTTGTCGAACACGAAGGTGAAGTTGGTCACATCGACGGTGTTGCCGTCGACGGACCCCGGCGAACAAGGATATGCACCAGTACTCTTGAGACTTGCGGTGACGGTGCCAGGCTCTGCGGCCTGAGCAGCGGGCAAAAATGCTGCTAGCACGACCAGTGTGACCAGCCACATCCACCGCCATGGCGGATGGCTCGCTATACTCTCTCGCATGTCACCGTTGAATGTGGTCGTCAGTCATGACCTGCCGTGGGTCGCTCTGCCTTATCGCAAAACCTTGTCGAGGAAAGAGTCCTCTGTCGTCCTGTGAACGGGAGCCTGTGTAGGTCGATAGGTAGATCCCCGTCGAGGAAAAGCCTCGAAGCCTCGTGTATAAGGGCGATGCCCCGGTGCCCGCCTTTTTGTTTGTTACCGAGGGTGCGGTGTACTGCCTTTTTCAGTACCCGGCGTCACGTATGGAAACCTAGCTTCGAGAACCAGGGTAGAACAGCTCCGAGGGAATCGCCGGATCTGACAGGACAGAACGGTGAGAGAAAAAGGCGAGGAAGAGAGGAGGACTAAATTAGGCCCTTGTGGTCCAAAACAAGGGCCCCCTGACACGATTTCTGGTGGTGATTCTGCACAGCGAGCCGGTTCCAGGCAGGACTTCATTTGCAGAGATCTGCGGCTCTCTGCACAGTCCGATTTGTCGGCTGTGGTAGAGGCCAAGGTTGTGGTAATTAAACCCGGAACATCCGTGCGACATCACATGAGCGGGGACCCAGCTGTCAGATCCGGCGGTCCGGGTCAGCTAACGGCCGGTCAGGGCCGTGCCCTGGACCCCTCCCAGAGGCCTGACACCCGGCCGGGCACGGTCGCACGCCCACCTTTCCAAGGAGCCATCATCGCCCAACCGTTGCTGCTTGGTTACTAATGCAGCCATCGGCAGCATGAAGGTACACGAATCTGAACGATTTGCACTGCACTTCAGTTGAATCCTGGAGGTTCGGATGTCACCATGCGGCCATACGGCCGTTGCCGTGACATAGCCAGCCCGCCTCGAGCAAGATGGCTACAGGCCACTGGCCAGATTTGGCGGGCCTGCCCGCGGTTGCTGGCGCCCCCGTCGTGGCGCGGCCATCTTGGCCAGCAGCACCTCAGTGAGACATACACCGACAGGTACCTAGCTCGATGTGGGATCGCGTTTGGAGCAGGGGACTCCCGGGCGACACAGACGGACAGCCCGTGCTCGCTTAGGCGATTCAATCGGCGTTCCTAGGAAGCTTGTCTTGAATACTTGCACGGCCCTGCGCCAGCGACTGCCATCTGGCAGGCTTGCCCCGTTCCTGAGGCTAGCAGGCCGCGGCCGCGGGCGTCACGGCCGCCCGCTTGGCTGCCAGTCGCTCAATTTCTCTGTTTCAGAAGTGGCTCGCATGGCGTCGGGGCGCGGCTGTGGCCAACGGCTTGCCCCGGTGCACATCACGTGTGGCGCGTGACTCTGTCACGTGAGGTCATGTGATCAGATCACCTGACATGCATGTGACTCCATCACGTGCTCAGCCTGCGTCGCCGGGCACGTGCCCGACATCGCCGCCACAATGTCTTGAAAATGCTCTCTCTGGCCCTCGGCCTGCTGCGGAACGAACAGACTGAACAGAATGGTTTCGCCTGGTGCGCGACAGATGACGCGTCCTCGGTCGACGGTCATCTGCTGCCGCATTTGTCCCGAAACTATCGAGCGACCGTGCACATGTAGCCTTATTATGCAAATGCCATGGGAATAATCTATGGCTCCCCAAGCCCCTCTTCTTGTCCTTCTCGGGGTGGGCAGAGGCATTTTTGTTCGTCGCCAGTCTGCCAATGGTGTGGCGGAATGGCACCACGCAGTCCAGATCGCCTGCTCCCCTGCCAATATAAGACATCATTCCGCGGGCCCAAATCATATGTAGCGAAGGGCTCTGCGCGTATGACGGCCCGTCCGCTGTGCCGGTCTGGTGTAGCTAAGGCCAATGTCCGGTCCTAGAAGATCGCTCCACGGCAGCGCAGCGGCAACATCGTCAGACTCCGAGGGCACCCCAGCGTCTCCCTTGCTTCACCCGTCGGCAAGGTCCCGCAGTCTTTACTCGACGACACGACGTGGGGGCAGATGGCGACGCATCGCTTGCCGGGCAGCTGAGCTGTCAGTGGTGGTAGCTGTGCTCATCACCATACTAATACTGGTGAAAGTCAGCGACAGCGTGCCACCAGAAGACACGACTGAGCAAGTATGGTTCACCGATAAATTCAATGTCACCATACCACCGCTCGGTGGTGACTCGGAGCATTTCTTACCAGAGTCTGGTGCGGTGTGGGATGACGACTTCATTGGCAGTGGCGAAAACATCATGACCATGGAGACACATACACACACCACGCTTTCGGACGGAAGCATGACTGAGAAGCAAGTAGTTGATTGGGCCATTGCGTATGGCTTTGACATTCTGTTTGTAACAGACCACAACAATGCCGAGGGTGGACTGGCCGCACAGAAATACGCCGAGACCGAACGCCAAGGCGAAATCATCGTCGTGCCAGGTCAGGAGTTCACATGTTGTCGCCTTCATATGAATCTGATAGGCCTCAATGAAACCATCAAGCCGTCACAAAGTTGGCCAACTGATGAGGAGCTCCAGCAGGTAATCTCGCGAACCCATGACCTCGGTGGAGCGGTCATCGTCAACCATCTCCCTTGGTCTCTGTCAACAGAGGCCAATCGTCAGGTGCCCACAATGCAAAAGCATCCGACGCCGGCACAGTTGCGAAGCTGGGGTGTGGACGCCTTCGAGTCTGTTTCAGAGGGAGTTTTGGATTTGGCTACCATTCGAGTCTCGCGGCGCCAACACATGCCCCTGTTGACTGCTACTGATCTCCACAACCCAACCGATGCTCCACGCGCATGGACACTGCTCAAGCTCAATGAGACTGGGGATTCGCCACCGACCGCTGAGGTCATCATTCGGTACCTTCGCAACTACCCAAACTCATTCTCCTTCTATTATAACGCTATAGGCCCAAGGCCGCGCGTCTACAAGTCCAACAACCCGGGCTATGCGCTATTCGCGCCGCTTCGCGCTATGGACTTTGGATTCCTTTGGACCGATGACAGTGGCATGTATTCGTTCGTAGACGGCTTCTGCCACGACAAGCGCTTCGTGTTCCACACCGCACGAGCGTGTGCATTAATCTTCTGGATTCTTGCAGCCTTCGTGGGGTATGAGCTAGTTCGATATGGGGTCGGTGTTTCGCTACGGCGAAAGCGTATCTCACTGAAACTGCCTTGATGAATGCAACGATTTTTCTATTGTACAGGTTTCATGTCCAGAATGGCAGTGAAGATACCATTCTTGCTGCCTTGTGCCTTCTGCCACCGACCGAGCCGAGGCTCACGGGAGACGGCTGCAACGACAGCGAACTTTTCTCGCGATTTGCCACCAAGCTCTGCTACAGAAATCCGGTTGACAAATCCCTTGGCTCCCGGAATGGTACCGAGCTCCTCTATTTTGCGCAGACTGTCATCGAGGCTCCACACCTTGATTTCGCCGCTCCAAGAGCCTGTGAAAAAGACATTGGAGTAGGGGATCGCGGCGACACAAGTTACCCAGCGCGGCTGCACTGGCGGGACATCTTCAGGTCTAGAAGAATCCTCTGCAGATGCTGCCGACGGGCTCAGTGGCGCCTCAACTCCATGTGCTAATCGCAGAATGTGAAGGGGCTTTTTCTTTTGTAGTGACCACAGTGCAAGATTGCCATTATCAGATCCAGTTATGAAGTGCTGGTCATCTAGCATCGCACAGCAGTCAATAGAGCCTTCGTTTGCAACCAGCCGCTCGCTGCCTTTCTTGCCCCCGGCATCTCCACCACGGAATGTAAGCCGGGTTTCTTCAACAATTTTCCACAGCATGGCGGTGCGGTCACGGGCGCCGACAGTGACGCACCGCTCTTGGGCGAGAGCGTCGATGTCGCAGACTTCATCCTGATGGCCGAAGAGGGTTTCAATCTGCGACAGTTGGTCAATAGAGTATGTCCGCACTTTCAGGTCCGCACAAGCTGCATAGAGCTGGTTCGTTCCACGCCGAAACACCAAACCCAGTACTTCGCCACGACGATCTCGCGTCTCGAATACTCGGATCGGCCGCAGGTCGGCTGACCACACGACAATGCGTTTGTCTCGTCCGCCAGTGGCGACATACTTCCCGTCAGGGCTGACTGCGACGCACAGTATTTCCGCTGTGTGTCCGACATAGTCCGGGTCGTTGCCGTTCACAACCTGCGACAGCTTTTGGCCTGGCTTCTTCTTAAGTGACTGCTTGTAATAGACGTCTGGATTCAGATTCCCCCGACGGCGATCGCCCCGCGTGCACTTGAGCCGTCGCGGTTGCCGCGGATTGCTGAGATCCCACTTGACGACCTGCATGTCTTTTGTTGTGGTGTACGCGTGCGGCCAGTGCGTTGCCACTCCGGTTACGCCCCCGCGAGTATTGAGTGTGCACACCTTCCCCCGGCAGTGGACCAAGTCGAGCTTGTCAGCAAGAAGCCGGTAGATTCTGCCCTTCTCCTCTGCCACGTCTTCCTTGAGCCGAGAGGCCAGGATGTCCCTATCGAGGTCGGCGGCGTCGAAGCCGAACGCATCGACCTCGCCCTGAAGGTTCTCCAGATACTGCTTGGCCAGCCGGCGCCGCTTGTCGGCCTCGGTTTCGTCTGCAAATTCCTCCTCCGAGTCCACAGCCATGTCCAAATCCACAGCCTCGTCCCCAGAGGCGACCGACGAGGCGATGTCCGAATCAATGTCCGGGTCGGGCGATGCCCGCTTGGAGGCTGCCTTTGACGCCGTCTTCGGCGTGGCACGCGCCGAGCCGCGGCTCGCCACACCGCTTGGCCGCTTCCGCTTCTTTGCCTTGGCCGGATTCGTGAAGAACGGGTCCGACATGTTTGGTCAAGTCCGTGGTGGCCCTTCGTGGATTTTTTTTTCAAAGGCTCTTGCATGCGGCGCGTCGCAGGTCGTGTGCCTTTATCAGGTCGTGTGCCTTTATCAGGTCGTGTGCCTTTATCGGGTCGTGTGCCTTTATCAGGTCGTATGCCCCTGCTCCAGGTCGTGCGTCTTTGTCAGGTCGTGTGCCCTTGTCCTAGATCGTGTGCACAGGTCGTGTGCCCCGGTCGCGTGCCACACTCATAGGTCGTGTGCCCCCGCGGCCACTCACTCGTCACTAATATATCCCGATTACACTAACAATACTAAACATACAGTCGCTCACTGCAACTCCGGAATGAGCAATTCGTAGGGCACCGTGCTGCCATCGCTGTTCTCGACGCTCTGCTCAACGTGCAGAATAACAGACAGTGCGTCAGCCGTAGCAGGGTACACAACCTCACCGTTGTTGAGGGCCGTTTTAGACTGTCCGTTACCGTTCCCGTTCCGACCGTTCTTGTCATTCTGCGGAAAGTGCTGCAGAATCGGCCCTGCCGGAGAGCCCTTTACAGAGTGCATGTCTGGCACAGGCACATCCGCGTTGGTGGGGTGCACAATACGGCCCTGGTTGCGCCACACTATGGTGCAGTAGTTGCGGCGCGGCAACAGACGGTTGTTGTTGCGAGGCTCCGTGTTGGTGTCGACAGTGAAAATCTTGACCATGTCCTCGTCGCAGTACTCGTCCAAGTGGTGAATCTTGGAACGCTTATTGAGGAAGTCAGCGAGCTTGTCGCCCGGCGGAGTGTTGACAATGGCCGACGAGATTACGTTGAAAATGAGACGATGGTCCTGATCAGGCGGCAGCTTCGTCTTGTCCTTGGTGGCAAAGCGGCCAATGCCGCACAGATGCACGTCGCCAGAGAGGATCGTGATGCGGATGCGCAACTTGCCAGCCAAGGCCTGGAGATCCTGGATAGCTTTATTGCGCTCACGCTTGTGATGCTTTGCTGTCCAGTGGTCGTCCAGATCATCTAGAATCTCCACCGAGCCGTCGAACTCGTTGACCAGCGAGTTGAAAATCACGCCTTTCTTGGCCAACATCTTGACGGGTGTCATTACACGTGACGTGAGCAGCTTTTCGAGCCAGACGAGGCGAGGGTACGCGATGGGCACACCCATCATGAGGAGGACATGCTTGAGCTGGCCACCAGACTCCTCCACAGCCCGGGTCAAGCGCTCGTGCAACTGCTGGTACGACTCCGGAGAGACCACCTCATCGCGGCGCCGCTCGGTCCGGCAGTCAAGGCCATACACAGCCATGTTCGGGCCCAGGTTCGCAAACACAGAGTGCGGTCGCTGCTTGATGTAGCGTCCTTCATGCTTGCCCAGAACGTAGGAGGGCTCCTGAGTCCTGTCCTCATCAATCGAGAAGCCGTGCTGGAACAGCAGGTAGTACTTGAACGCAACGTTGCCGGTGCCGCTGAACACGGGCATGGTCATGGTGCGGTCGGAGTAGGAACCAAACCCATCGATGATATCGTGATCATCAAAGATGTTGATGGCCGGGATCTGTGCGAATGCCTTTGGTAGATCAGACTGGAGCGTGGAGCCCTTTGGGCCGCGCCAGTAGCCGTGACCAAACCACGAGATGTAGTGCTGAAGGTAGAAGCTCTCAATCTCCTCTCTGAAGTCGTCGTCAAACGGCATGTGCTGTTTGCGATGAGGAATGTGCTCAGACGACCACTTGTGGAAATGGTCGGTGTACGCCTTGATGGCGTCAGCATAGATTTGATCACCTCCGCCAAGCATCACATGGTAGTGCTCTGAGTTGTGGTGACGAAGCACATCTGTCCACAGACTGCCCTTGAACTCGCTGGGGTCAACGCCGAACGAGAACCCGTTGCATGAGTGCGACATGACGTTCATGTTCTGGTCGGCTGCTGGCACGTAAAACGTGTAGGCGTAGCAGTTGTTGATAGAGTACTCGACGGCGTACTCGGACGCGCCCATTGTGATTTCCAAGGGGAACTTCCAGAACGTGTAGCCAAACTGGCGGTGATAGGGAATGCCTGTCACGCGGTGCGTCCTACCTTCGCTGAACAGGCCACCCACACGGTTGCCCTTGGAGTCGCGGTGCTCGGTGGGCTGGCCGAGGCGTCCGCCGGTGGCCTTGTTGACGAGCCCCGACACTTTCTCGCCCAGGCCGCCCGACGCCGACTGCGCGCCGGAACCGGGCTGTCCGGACGTGTTTTGGGGGTCCACGGCAGCGTGGCCGGCAGTTGGGCCTCCCACAGGGTAGGCGGGGTCGCCGGTGGCGTGCGCTGCGGGATTTTGCTGGGTGGCGGAGTCCTGCTGGGGGCCGCCTTGCTGTCCAAGAGGGGCCTGCTGGGGGGCGTCTTGCTGGCCCTGAGGGGTCTGCTGAGGGGCGTCCGCCTGAGACGACTCCGCTGGCGCGGCGGCCGCCGGACCAGCTGAGTCTACACCCTGCGGCGTGACACGGCGGCCGCTGCGACCGGTCTCCGTGACACGGTACTCGAGAACGGGCTCCTGGTCGCTGGGACTAGTGGTGTCGTCGACAACGATGTACGCCAGACCGCGCCAGACGCCCTTTTGCTTGTCGTTCATGCCGAGGTAGCGCAGAATCGGACCGCAGACGATGTCAATGGCCGGGTCGCCGACCACAGAGTTTGAAGAAATGGATGCTCAGCCGAGGGATCTTAACAGTTCACCGAACGGCCTTCAGACGACACCAGTGGCAATTCTCGGATCGAGGGAA
>JANJPH010000191.1:0-19928 GCA_030407195.1 [Candida] tunisiensis
TGACTTCTCGTTACACGTGCCGTACACATTCGTTGGTGGTGTGTTTCAGTGCCCTGTTCACAGCGGCGAGCCAAATTGCACCGGCGATAGCGCCACATGGACTTCAACAAGGACCGCCGTCTGGCCTCGTCCAACGGCGGCCCGACAATGGTGGGTGGTCGCTCAGCGGGCCGTGTGGGCGCCCCAGCCGTCCCGGCTGGCCGCGCCGGCCCCCCGTCCCGAGCCTCCTGGGCCCCGGGCCTGGATCTGATCCACTCTCCAGGCTCCCCAGGAAATCCCGCACCCCAATATGCTAACTCCAGATGACAGTCAGAGACGCGCTCAACACCGCCCTCGCCGAGGAAATGGACCGCGACGACACCGTCTTCCTCATGGGCGAGGAGGTCGGCCAGTACAACGGCGCCTACAAAGTGTCCAAGGGCCTGCTCGACCGGTTCGGCGAGAAGCGCGTCATCGACACCCCCATCACCGAGATGGGCTTTGCCGGTCTGTGCGTGGGCGCCGCGCTCGCAGGCCTCAAGCCCGTCTGCGAGTTCATGACCTTCAACTTCGCCATGCAGGCCATTGACCAGATCATCAACTCTGGCGCAAAGACCTACTACATGTCTGGCGGTACCCAGCAGTGCAACGTCACGTTCCGCGGACCCAACGGCGCGGCGGCCGGCGTGGCGGCCCAGCACTCCCAGGACTACTCGTCCTGGTACGGTCAGATCCCCGGCATGAAGGTCGTGTCCCCTTACTCGGCCGAGGACGCCAAGGGCCTGCTCAAGGCGTCCATCCGCGACCCCAACGTCACCGTGTTCCTCGAGAACGAGATCCTGTACGGTGAGAGCTTCCCCATGAGCGAGGAGGCCATGTCGCCCGATTTCGTCATTCCCTTCGGCCAGGCCAAGATCGAGCGCGAGGGCAAAGACATCACCATCGCGGCGCACTCCCGGAACGTTGAATTCTCGCTCAAGGCCGCCGACATCCTCAAGCAGCAGTACGATGTCGAGGCTGAGGTCATCAACCTGCGCACCATCAAGCCGCTCGACGTGCCGACCCTCGTCAAGTCGACCATGAAGACCAACAGAATCATCTCGGTCGAGTCGGGCTTCCCCCAACACGGCGTGGGCTCGGAGATCGCTGCCCAGATCATGGAGTCTGAGGCGTTCGACTACCTCGACGCGCCGGTTGGCCGTGTGACTGGTGCGGAGGTCCCCACTCCCTACGCCATTGAGCTCGAGCAGTTTGCGTTCCCCACTCCGGAGATCATTGTCAAGGCAGCAAAGACCGCCCTCTACCTGGACGCCGACGAGTAATGTATATACACTAGTCTCGTTACTAATTCATTACGTCTTGCTTCATGTCCTGGTGAATGCTCTCTATATGTTACATGTAGCCCTGCGTCAGTCGAGGAGCCCTGCGTCAACCCGCCACGCAGAGATAGGGAGCGACTGGAGGTATGTCATCTGCCGCCGTATGTACGTGAAGAAGAGCGACAGTCCAATGGCAATGCATATGAGGTTGACGACGTAGTAGCCGTCGATTTTGACGTCACATTGGCCCCCTACGTCCTTGCAGCGTTTCTTGTCGCCCTCTGTGGCACACGAAAACGGCTCGAATGGGTTCTTGGTCGTGTCGGTGATGTTGCAGGTGGCGTCCGTGAACCAGTCCACCGCCGTCAGCACAATGATCTTGGGCCATTGGCCGCCCAGATTGGCGATAGTGTTGAGCGTCGTCATGTACGTCCCGCCAATGAAAGGGTCGGATATCTGGGTGTGGAACGCGTTGATGCTGACGAACTGGATAGTCATCATCATGGATGCTAGCAGATGCGCCAGGATCACCACGAGAAGGAACCCAATACCAACGCCGTCCTTGGGGAAGACGACGACTGTCATCATGCTGATGAAGGCACAGCCTAAGCGGCCAAGGAACCCCCACATCCATGGCTGGAGGGGGCGTTTGCCGGTGGACCACTTTGCCGCGTAGTACCCAAACAGGATCTCGAACGGGAAATCGATGAGAACAGTGAGGGCCAGGTCCTCTTTGGAGAGACCCTTTTCGAGAAGTTTGAGGTTTGTCACCGCTTCGCTTGCCTGAAAGCCTATCTTTGCAAGCAGATGGACCGATACGAGTAGCTGAATGGGCCTGAGCTTCACGACTTCAAACATGGT
Source organism: [Candida] tunisiensis (assembly GCA_030407195.1). Lineage (NCBI taxonomy): Eukaryota > Fungi > Ascomycota > Dipodascomycetes > Dipodascales > [Candida] tunisiensis. The sequence continues at coordinate 2,160 of JANJPH010000191.1, forward strand.
CTTGTAGACGTGGCGAATGCCGTTATTCTCGTGCTTGGTCTTCTCCTCCTTTTTCAACAAACCCACGCCCAGCGTGGTAAGGAAGTAGGCCCAGCCCCAGAACGTGAGGTACTGGCTGAGGGTGACAAGGCCGACATCCTTGGGGGTGGAGCGAAAGTACTTGTTGGCAAATTCAGGCGAACTGAGGGCGAGGAAGATGGTGAAACTGAGGAAGTAGCCCGAATTGAGACCTATTGTCTGGGCGGTGGATGCGTAGCTCAGCGACGGCTGAGACAGCAGCGTAAGGGCCCAGCCGTCCACTGCGATATCCTGGGTGGCCGCGAAAAATATGGCTGCGAGAAACGCTATGGTGACGCCCACGAGCTGGTGCTCTGCGTTGTCTATCATCTGCTCGACGTTGCTGCCGAGCCAGAGGAACAGGAACCCAGAGATGGTCTGGATCGGCACGATCCAGGACTTGCGTCGGCCGAACGACTTGCTGTAGACGGCGTCCACGATGGGACTCCACAGCAGTTTGAGACTGTAAGGGTAGCTGGCGAGCGTGAAGATGCCGACCTGGCCGTAGCTCAACTTGCTCTTGAGCAGGAACGGCACGCTGCCGAACGCCAGGCCGATAGGGATGCCCTGGAGGAGGTAGAGCCCGACGAGGAGGAAGAAGTTGCGCTGGTCGTCGAGCGGCAGCTGTCGCAGGCCGAGGGTCTCCTCGCGGGGGCCCGTGGATCGGGCAGAGGGGTCGTCGACTTCAAACTCATTCAGCAAGGGCTGGCGCGGCTCGGCGGTTGGCAGAGTAGGCGACGTGGGCGCCGTCCTCTTGCGGTGCAGGAGATCTGATGGCTCCTCCATCCTGAACGTGTGTCGCCACGTTTCACGATGGACGCGCTTTCATTTCGAGGCATCCTCGACGATCGCTACCATGTTAACGTTGCCAGGGCAGCTGAGCCCTGCATGACGCCAGATCGGGCAGTCGTAAACATAAGCGAGAACGTCACACAACACACCCACCAGCCATGGCAGACATCGCCTCGCTCCGTGACGAGGCTCGGCGACTCGAACAGCGCAAGAGCGACCTCCTCATCCGCTACAAGCTCCTCCAGAGCCAGCGCCGTCTCGACAGCCGGCGGCAGAACCTCCGGCAGAAGACCACAAGACGGGCGGCCGCCAGCGACGACAGACGCGAGGCATCGCACGACCGGGATGCCAAAGACCTCGAGCGGCTCCTGGACGAGCGGTTCGACCTCCAGGATGCCTGTGTGGAGAACGTGCACCGGTTCACGGGCCTCACCATGTTCAAGGTGCGCGACCCCAGCAAGACGGGCGACCGCAGAATGATCGGTATACGGATAGAGGCGTTCGTCAACAACAAGTTCGTGGCACCACACTATGCCATCATGCGCCGTGCCGCGGTCAAGCACAAGTCTGGCGAGACGCTGTTTGAGCTGTTCAAACACACTCTGCCTTCCTACATCCCCATCGAAGAGATGGCCCAGAAACTCATCAACAGGGATCTTTACCGTTTTGCCAAAACATTGCGGTCCTATGTCGTGCGGCACCACTACAAGCAGGGCGTCTTTTCGTCAGACCTGCGCCATGTTACTGAGGCCCAGTGCGATCCCGCCTGTGAGCTGGTGCAGCTCACGCTTACCGACGAACGTGTTGTCAAGCTCGTTTGCAGTCTCGACAGCGTCGACAAAGCTTATGTTCCCGCGAGCGGTAGCGATTCAACAGACTCTGGCGCCGAGGACTCCCGGCTGCAGCGTGCCTTTCTGGGCCCTATCGCCACACTGAAGCAGCGACTAGATGGCATAGAGCTATAGCGGCCCGCTTTTTGTTTCTTGGAGTCGGGGAAGAGGTATTTATATACGGTTAAGGCGTCTGGTTGCTGGTTCGTGTTTGAGTAGGGGTGATGTAGATAGGCCAGATGGGCCGGGTGTGATGTTCTCGGGGTCTACGAGCCACTTGACAGCATACGCTCATTGACGTCTTGCTTCGCAAAACGGAAGCGAGCCGCAGGTCCATCAATGCTACGAGCCAGAGGGGCACGGCCCAAGCGCCAGACGAGTACGGAATGACACGTTGATGAGGCGGAAAGATCAGCGACAAGCCTGACATAAGACTGCAAATATGCTCAGTTGCAACACAGTTCAGAAGAGTAAGTCGGCCCAAACCACCGATGGCACTGCTACGCAACTTCGCCCTCTTCAAGCACTTTTGAGCCTAGCAGACGACCGTCAGTGTGCTTACGGAGGTGGCAAGATGCTCCAGTGTACAACATGATCCGATTGTCGGCCAATAAATAAGTCTATATTTTAAATGGTGGGCGCGCCAACGACTTGATGCAAAGCCGGCACCTGGGGAGCGATAATGTACACGAGAGTGGCCATGACGTAGCCCCAAGCCATGCCGACAAGCTTCTCGGGGAACGAGTGGAAGTAGATGCACGTCATGAGAAGCATCCACCACCATAGCGCGAGAAAGAATATCACGATTTTGGCGGACAGTCTATACTTTGCCATGCGAAGGAGGGGTAATGTTTCGAACCACAGAAATAGCGACGAGTGGGTGAGGAGGAATGCATGCCCCGAGGGGTCGTAACCGCCCACCCAGTAGCCGCCCCGGCGGCGACAGCTAGAGGAGCTGAAAATACCGATCTCGCGCACTTCTGCGCTGACTTTGGCTGTGGGAGGGAGATCACAATAGCCTCCGGTCCATACGAACACCTTGTCCATCAGTGGCGCGCCAAAGAGCCACTGCGTGAAGAAAATCCACCAGCCGGTTGCCAAGGCGTAGCGCAGAAACAGCTGCAGAGAGTTCTTCTGCTGCGGGCTGAGTAGTCCTTGACGCGCAGGTCTGTTGACAACACCGGTGGTGCCGTCCTCCGCCGTCGTGAGGCCGCCAGTGCCACGAGTCTTCATGATGAGGTCCACCGCCAGGACAAAAAAGCCGACCGTCGTCCAGATCCAGCCGTTCTTGACAAAAACGACGTTGAAGATGTTCTTCTTTTGCGCGAAATAGGTCTCCTCTTGGCGGGCCCAGTGCACCAGCTGGCCCAGGATCAGGGCGAGCGGATACAGCAGGAAGATCAGCAGCTGGCTGATCTGGAAGATGCCATACTGGTACTGGCTCCTGTCCTTTCTGGCCAGGCCTCCTGCCGTCACCGGCTCGCGGTCGGCTGTGTCCACGGGTGCGCCGTCGAGGCGGTGGGAGCCTACCCGACGCAGGCCCTCGTCCTCAGGGGCCCCGCTGGGCAGCGGCGACCGGCTGACCAGCGGCACGTCGCTCCGCGGCGCACTGTTGACTCTCTCGAACGACATTGGGTGCTGGTGGGTTGCTGCCCTTCCTCGGGATGTGCAGGCCGCCCTGCAGTTGAAATATAAACGCATCGACGCCCGTCAGCAGCACGAAGGCAACAGAACACGCGTGCCGACGCCCCCGCCACCGATGACCGACGACGCCGCGCAGCCGACACGCTGGGAGGTCGAGCTGGAATTCGTCCAGTCCCTGGCAAACCCGCAGTACCTCAACTTCCTCGCGCAGAACAAGTATCTCGAGCAGGAGTCCTTCCTGCACTACCTCGAGTACCTCGAGTACTGGCGGCAGCCGCAGTACGCCAAGTACCTGGTGTAAGTCGGCGTTTTCCCGCTGCTTGCACGACGCTGCTAACCCAGCTATCCCAACTGTCTCCACGTCCTGACCCTTCTCAAGCAGCCGCTGTTCCGACAGGAGATCACCCGGGCCGACACGGCGCGCCTCTTCATGGACGACTTCTACTTCAAGTGGCTCCACGCCCAGAACCCGCCGCAGGCCAACGGCGGCGCCCCCGAGGTCAAGGAGGAGGCGGCCTGAGCCGGCACGTGACCATATCACGGGGCGGTCACATGACTTCATCACATGACGCCCATGTGACCTCCTCACGTGACGGATCTCGGCGGTTCCCGCAAATCTCGCATAACGGCGTCACGTGAAATGCGCTCATCCAGAACAACCGAGAGCCGCAAGGGACTTTCCACACCACGGCGGACGGCATTACTAAGGTACCTAGCAACGCAGAGGCGAGCCCGTTCACCACTCGAAGCATGATTCGGACCGTCGCAAGGAGCATTGGCACCGGATCAGGGCCCAAATGGCTCGCCGTGGGCCGCACAGGCCGGTGCTCGGCGGCCGTCGCCCGCACGGCAGCGAGACCCGGCGCAGTGCTCGGCCGACACACGTCCAGCTCGGCAGCTCGCCACGCGCAAGCAGCCTCGCAGCACGTCGAGCCAGAGGAGGAGGCCCCGAGAGCAGCATCGAATCCTCAGATGAACTTTCCCTGCTTGGACAAGCTGGAAAGCCGGACACAGTCCTTCGAGAGCGGCCCCGAGCCAGCGTACTCGCTGATCCGTGAGGGCTTCGATACGTACAAGAGCACACGGCCCCTGTTCCTGGACTTTGGCGGGTATCTGCCAGAGTTTGAGATAGCATACGAGACGTGGGGAGAACTCAATCAGGACCGCTCAAACGCGATTCTCATCCATACAGGACTTTCGGCAAGCAGCCACGCAAAGAGCCATCCCAGGAACAAAAAGCCGGGCTGGTGGGAGAAGTTCATCGGCCCCGGCCTATCGATTGATACCAACAAGTTCTTTGTGATTTGCACAAACGTTCTCGGTGGGTGCTACGGCAGCACTGGCCCAAGCTCCGTCGATCCCTCGGACGGCCAGCGGTATGCCACCCGTTTCCCCATAGTTTCGGTGAACGACATGGTTCGGGGCCAGCATCGTCTGATCACAGAACACTTTGGGATCAAAAAGCTGTATGCCAGCGTGGGAGCGTCCATGGGTGGCATGCAGAGTCTGGCATTCGCCACCGAGTTCCCTAATGCCGTTGAGAAGGTCGTTTCCATCTCAGGCTGTGCCCAGTCGCACCCCTACTCCATTGCGATGCGCCACTCGCAACGACAAGTGCTCATGGCAGACCCGAACTGGAGACGTGGGTTTTACTACGACAGCGTGCCTCCGCATGTAGGCATGAAACTGGCGCGCCAGATTGCCACAATCACGTATCGTTCGGGGCCCGAATGGGAAAACCGATTCGGCCGGAACCGTGCCGACCCATCCCGGCCTCCGGCCCTTTGCCCGGACTTCCTCATCGAGACGTATCTCGACCATGCAGGAGAGAAGTTCTGCCTAGAGTACGACGCGAACTCGCTGTTGTACGTCTCAAAGGCCATGGATCTCTTTGACTTGGGGTACAAGGCGCGGTCTGAAGCGGCAGCAAACAGGAAAAAGGTGTCTGAAGAGAAAGGAACATCTGCCATGGCAGGGCAACACACGGTGGCCGGAGTGGATGCGTGCGCACTCCCTGATCAGCCTTACGAGGAAGTCCCGCGCAAAGAAGTTGAAAAGCCATGCAAGACCGACCTGGCGGAGGGAGTGGCGCCCATGGCAAACCACGAAACCCTGGTCATGGGTGTGGACTCCGACATACTCTTTCCGTCGTGGCAGCAGAGGGAAATCGCAGACGTACTCAAGGCCTCCTCAGATCACCCCGACCGCATAACGTACATTGGTCTCGGGGATGACGTCTCCCTTTTCGGGCACGACACCTTCCTGCTGGCAGTGAACGACATTGGTGGGCCTGTCAAGCAGTTTTTGGAACGATAGCTAATGAATTGAATGCATTTGGGTTGGCTTAGCATGCGACCACAAGTAGTGGCCACGAGCACCGTCACGGCCAGATACCATACACTTTCCGAAAATATATACAATTATGTACACTATGCACCAACAGACTTCTGAACCTTGCGTTCCAGGCGCTGCTGTTTTATCTTGTGGGACCGCTCCTTGGCTGACTCCTTGACGAGCTGAGTATTGTCACCAAAGAAGCGGAAGTCCGCCTTGTAGCGCTTGCTGAAGTGGAACTCGTTGGTGATTGCTTCGTCTGACAACCCGAGCTTCTCGATGGCCCAGTAGTAGCGTACGGGGTACGACCGCTTGAGATAGCGAAGGATGCTCTGCCGTGCATGGACCATCATTTGCAGTCGCCGGGCACCCGAAAGATCCTGTTTGTTGTCCTTCAGGTGGCGGGCTAGGTTATGTATCTTGACCGTCCACACTGCAGCCTGCACCTCTGACGACCCTGTGTCGCCCTCAAACCGTGCGAACTCGTTGATCGCCAGCTGGGTCTTGAGCCTCATCGCCTGGTCGGCGTTGGAGTTCTGCAGCGCCACAATACGGGCCACCGCCTCGCGCTTGCGGGCTTCTATCTCGAGCACGGAGCTGCGTGTCCAGTCGTCCCGACGCAGTAGGGCCGCCTGCTCGGCGCCAAACAGCAGCTTGTCAGCGTTTTCGCGGGTCAGACCGTCGACCTGGTTGTCGGCGAGCGACGTCTGGGCCTCGAGACGCTCGAGAAACGGCACGTTGGGCCGACCCAGGACCGGGTCGACATTGTCCTCCTCGTGCTTGTTGCGCATCTTGCGGTTGATGTGCCGGTGCAGACGAGCACGCGCAATCTCGTGCTTCGTCGCACACGCCCGTGCGGACGTCGAGAACGCCCGTGCCACCCGCGTCGCCATTGTCGGTCTCGTGGTGGAGGAGCGAAATTTCAGAGTCGTCACGTGACTAGTTGGTATCACGTGAGCTTCTATTTCCGGGTAGCAGTTTGCATTGGCATCTGGCTCACGTGACCTATCCTGCCCCGTCCCCCGCCCCCGCCCCCGCGCGGCGTCCGAATACGAGAGTGCCTGCAGCTCTCTGCAGATCACGTGGGACCCTGCAGCCGGACCTCGGCACCCGGGTCCCTTATCCTCAAGGTTACGGGACGATCCGTCGACGATACCCTTGAGCTTAACACAAGCGGCCGCTAGCGCCGTCTGACACCCAGGAAGCCCAGAGCTCGTGGCGCGAACCACCATGTCCAGGGCCGAAAAAGTCAAAATCCCCTACACCAGCCCGTGGGTCCATCCATGGCCGTCGGACTCCGGACCACCCACCGACGTCAATGGCGAGGAGCGGTACATTGTGGGCGTTCTAGAGACCCCAGAAAAGCCTCAGCTGCCCGGGCGCGTTGTTCTTGTCGTCCACGGGCACGGCGGCCACAAGGACTACATCTACCAGAAGGAAGTGGCCGAACGGCTGGCCCGTGAAAATGGGCTCTACACGTTCCGGTTCGACTTCCTCGGGGCAGGCGAGAGCTCCGATCCCGAGAACACAACCTACGGGCGCTCCATCGAGAGTGACTACTGGAACACCGAGCTCTGCGTCCGCTACCTCGAGTCTCTTGATCTCGAGCTCATGTGCATCATTTCGCACTCTCGCGGTGCCATCTCGTCCTATCTGTGGCTTCTAAGGCAGCACCAGCGCTACGTTCAGGGCCTGCCGTTCCACTACTGCCCAAACTTTGTCACTTGCGGTGCTCGGTTCCGCGCGAACCTGTGCTACAACTTCTTCATGGTCCAAGATCCCCAGGCCATGCTCCGATCCACCGTGCGTGAGACCATCGCCCGCCACGGCAAGTACATTCAGGCAGAAACTCCGATTCCTGAAGTGCTCAGCATGTCCGGGGTAGACCTTTCCAACGTCCGCTACCTTCGTCCCGATATTTCCGTGTTTAGTCTTTACGGCGGTGAGGAAAACCTTATCCCCCTGGCCGACGGCTTGCTTTTTAGGGAGGCCTTCAAGGGCAGACACACACTGGACATTGTGCCGAACGCGGACCACAACTTCTTTGAGCCCAGACCGGACCCGGATCGGCCAGGAGAGCCAGGCCGCGACTTTGACTCTGCGCTCAAGCGGCAGGGCAGCGTCGATGACATGCTCGAGCGCTCCAAGCGTGACTATGCTGAGTTTAACAAGAACCCGGCAAAGTTCTTGAAGTTGCGGCGTGCGAACCACAACCAGGTCGCTGTTGAAAAGATCGTACAGTGGCTCAAGCCCGAGGCAGAGCATGCGCGCTTTGCCAGCATATCTGCCCAGCTCATCGGCCCTGCGCGATGGAAAGATGTACAGGGGGTGATCAACTTTCGGGATTTTGGTGGCATGTCCACGGCAGATGGGCATCGGGTCAAGACAGGCATCCTGTACCGCAGCGCTGATCCCAACCGGGCAACGAACCAGGGCCTTCGAGCCATGCACGCCATGGGAATCAAGCGGATCTTCGATTTGCGGTCCCAACCCGAGATCCAGCACCTTGATATTCTGAAAGTACCTGGCGCACAGCGTGTGTTCAACCCTGTGTTTGAAGCTGTAGACTACAGCCCCGAAGCGATTGCTGCACGCTTTACCAAGTACCAGGACAACGCGTACAACGATGCGTACTTGGAGATCTTGGAGGCCGGAATGACCAAATGCTTCGGCCACGTCCTGCGAACGCTGGCCGATCACCCTGGAGAGGCCGTGCTCATCCACTGCAAGGCCGGCAAAGACAGGACCGGTATTCTGGCCGCCATCATCCTGCTACTCCTGGGTGTCAGAGAGGATATGGTGGCGCGTGAATACGAGCTGACCACCATTGGCTATCGGTCCATGCGAGAGGCCGCTTTGAAAAACATCGTGAACAGCAACCCGGGCATGACCATGAAGGACATCCGGGGCTATGCAAACATTTTCTCGTCCAGTTACGACTCCATGGTCAGCACCATTCGCCTTTTGAACAGCAAGTTCGGTGGCGTGGAGGCGTACGTTGAAAGGTGCGGTCTTTCCCAGGACGACATCGCGGCAATCCGCGCCAACCTATTGGAGCAGGATGGACCGAGACTATAGATGAGTATACGCTCACGCACCCTTGTATTTGTACTTGAGTCCCGTGAGGGAGTTTACGTTTGAGCGGCCCTCAAACAGCCAGTGCAGCACCGTGGCCACCGTGAACACGTTCAGGAGCGGTAGAACCCACAAGTAGTCGTAGCCTTGCCATGGGCGATGCTCCGCATACCCAATTGCAGCAACGAGCAGGGCGATCGCAGCGCTGGTTGCCAGGACAAGTCTTGTGCTGGGTGGCTCAAAGTGAAGAACCCATGCGCTCGCGGCGAGACTGACCAGCGACAACAGAGATAGGGTGCTGTTGTAGCGGCAGTATGGCAACACCACGTACCAAGGCGTCTGAAACACTAGGAGCGCCACGAAGGCTGTCTGCGTTAGTGGCGTCGCTTAGGATGCTCCATTTCCGGTTCCACTTGCCCGAAAAAAAGCCTCGCTGGACTCGAGGCTCTTTTCCAGGCCCCGAATCACCTCCTCCTGCTCCTGCTCGTCCATCGGAGGCCCGTCATCGTCCTCAGCGCCCGCAAACCGCCGCGTGGCCCGTCGTAGCCTGCTCATGTGTGGTGCTGGTCAATATTGGCATCGGCGGTCACGTGGCTTCGCGACGCGGTCACGACCGACACCAACACGATGGAGACGGCAGAGCTCGAGAGCTCGCTGAGCGCTCTCAAGGTGACGATTGGCCAAGGCGACCGTGACCACAACGAGGACTACGACGCTCGTGAGGAGCGACTGCGTCGGGAAGCTGAGCAGGCCGCTAAAATCTGCGACGTCATCGACGCCGTCCAGGCAGCCGTGGCGAGCTCCAGCGACCACGTCGCAACGGTGCTGGACGCCGTCAGGAATGCCAACGCCGCGCTGGACACGTGGGCGGCAATCCTAGGTCAGAGCCAGCACACTCAGGCCCTGCTGTCCAACCCCAACTGGCATGGGGCTACGAAGGACGACGAGTTGCAAGCCGAGCGAGAGGCAGCATTGGCACGCCAACAGGAGGCGGAGCGGATAGAACGCGAGCGACGGGAGGCGGAGGAGGCGGCGAGACGAGAAAAGCAGCGTGCTGCAGAGGAAAAGAAGAGGCAAAGGGATGAGCTGATGCGTCAGCGTGTCTACGGTCGACGCATGGCCCCCAGCTCTGCGCGTGGGGGACGAGCTGGTGGCGCAGCAACGAGCACAACGAGTGCGCGTCCGGCAGCTGGTCGCACCCAGGTTCAGGCAACAGCTGGCCGCACGCAAGCGAGATCCGGCATTCCGCGGCCGCGGCCTGGCAGCAGCTCCGTCGCTGACTCTAGCATCGCCACGACCAGCACTGCCAGCGCCAACAGCACCGGATTGGTTCAGTCGCGAAGCGGATTGCCTCGATCCCAGCCGCCAGGGCGACGGCCCCCACGATGAACGCCCACTCCAGTGCCGCGAGGTTGTCCAATGACCGGGCTCACGTCTTTGATTCAAGTGTGTGTGGCACAAGTTCAGGCCTGAGACGGGCTTGGCGACGGCCTGTGTTTCTGGCACGGCCAAGAGACCACAACAAGGACATTCCAGACGTCCTGTCTGGCCTGGCGGCGCTTCCTAACTGGTGACCTGCATAGACTTTTTCAGAGAGTCGTGTCTCAGAGTGCCACTGACCAGCTCATGGTGCTGCACCGGCCTGGGACATTGCGCGGCTGAAGCAACGACGCAGCGAGCCGCGCTGAGCGCGAGTCGCATAGCGTCACGTGTGTCTCAAGTGACTCGTTTTGGACTATCTTCATGATACCCGTTCTGGCATCTGCACCAGGCTTCTTGACACATCTCACGCCTTATGCAGGCACCTCTGACATCGACATTATCAATAGAACCAGTCCATCGCGATATGTTGCGACAGGTGGAGGTTCCGAATACGTGTTTGCAGGCGTTGGAAGTCATCTTCCCACCCCTTGACCCTGGTGGAGACATCTGCCTCTGGTGGAAACGCCTTGCGGATGCTACACATCGCTGTCTTGGGTGTCACAGCCAGCCAAGTGGAGAGGTCCTAATGGCGCACCCTTAGCAGGTACATATAGAGCCGGCTCAGTGCTTTGAAGAGCACCAAAATCAGCAAGACCACTCAATTCAACATGGTTCTCTTTTCTCAGCTTCTTCTTGCCTCTTTCGCAGCGGCCGCCCCGGCCTTGGATAAACGCCAGGACTGGAACAACGGTGCCGATCTCCCGTGGGACGGCTCAGATAGCTTGGGCGACACAACCAACTGGAACAACGGCGCGCAGGTCCCGTATGACGACTCGGACGGCTCGAGCGGCTCCAGCGACTGGAACAACGGTGCCGAGCTCCCGTGGGACGGCTCCGGTAGCTCGGGCGGCTCTAGCGACTGGAACAACGGTGCCGATCTCCCGTGGGACGGCTCCGGCAGCTCGGGCGGCTCTAGCGACTGGAACAACGGTGCCGATCTCCCGTGGGACGACTCAGACGGCTTTGGCGACACTACCAACTGGAACAACGGCGCGCAGGTCCCGTATGACGACTCGGACGGCTCGAGCGGCTCCAGCAACTGGAACAACGGTGCCGACCTCCCGTATGGCGACTCGGGCAGTTTGGGCAGCTCGGGCAGCTCGGACGGCTCGAGCGGCTCCAGCAACTGGAACAACGGCGCTGACCTGCCGTACTAATCTGCGCTACGTGACGCGGTTGTGATTTTCTAGGGAGTGCTGGACCCGGTTGCGGTTTGGTTCGTTTCAAGGCACTATATTGAGAAGAATACATATTCGTTTAATTTTGCGCGTGAGTGGCGACGTGTTGTTTTTGGGTTGCCGTTTGCGGAGATCACGTGGGCACGGGATGCCGGCGGGTCACGTGGGTCCAACTGTCGGTGGGTCACGTCAGTGCGGGACGCCGGTGGGTCGCGGGTGTGGTATTGCAGTTTGCGGGTGTTGGGTCTCGTGTTGCCGTTTTGGGGGGTCAGGCATGGAGGTCACGTGTTGCCACTACGCGCGGATCACGTGCGCCAGTATGCAGTCTGGTCACGTGCCAGGGTTTGGGGGCTTGTTTGAGGTTGAGACCGCTCACGTGAACTCCGTCACGTGATCTGGTAACACGCGTGAAAAGCGGAGGTCGAAAACGGCAGCCCCTTTTTCTGGCACACCGTTGGACCCTTTGGACGACACAAAACACCCTCCAGGACGCGTTCCCCCAGGCGTGGGCCTCACAAAAATGAGAGAAATCGTGTCCGTGCAGTGCGGACAGGCCGGCAACCAGGTCTCGACGGCGTTCTGGAACACAATCATCGACGAACACGGCCTGGACGCCGACGGCAGACTCCCCGAGGACCACGACAAGAGCGCCAGAGCCGAGGTATTCTTCTCGGAGGCGGCCAATCGCAAGTATGTGCCCCGTGCCGTGGCCGTCGACCTCGAGCCCTCGACCCTCGACAACATCCGGGCTTCCCGTCTCGGCCCCTTGTTCCGGCCCGACAACATGATATCCGGCCAGTCGGGCGCCGGCAACATCTGGGCCAAGGGCTTCTACACCGAGGGCGCAGAGCTCACTGACACCGTCATGGACGCCATTCGCCGCGAGGCCGAGTCCTGCGACTGCCTGCAGGGCTTCCAGGTCGCACACTCGCTCGGCGGTGGCACGGGCTCCGGCCTCGGCACCCTGCTGCTCCAGAGAATCCAGGAGGAGTATCCCGACCGCATGCTCAGCACCTACTCGGTCCTGCCGTCCCCCAAGGTCTCCGACACCGTCACCGAGCCGTACAACGCCGTCCTGTCGTTTCACCAGCTGGTGGAGTACGCCAACGCGACCTTTTGCCTTGACAACGAGGCACTCTACGACATCTGTGCCAAGACTCTCCGCATCCAGACCCCGTCCATCACGGACCTCAACCAGCTGATCGCCATGGTCATGAGCGGTGTGACCACCTGCCTGCGATTCCCCGGCCAGCTCAACGGTGATCTGCGCAAGCTGTGCACAAACCTGGTCCCGTTCCCGCGTCTACACTTCTTCACCGTTGGGTTTGCCCCGCTTTTCTCAAAGGGTGCTCGCGCGTTCCATAACCTCAGTGTTCCTGAGCTCACGCAGCAACTGTTCAGTCCGAACAACGTCATGGCCGCCTGCAACCCCTACCACGGGCGCTATCTGACCATCTCCACCATCTTCCGTGGCAAAGTGTCCATGAAGGAGGTTGAGGACTCCATCCATGCAGCAAAGATGAAGAACAGCGACTATTTCGTCGAGTGGATCCCGTACAACGTTCAGACTTCCGTCTGCAACATCCCGCCAAAGGGCCTGACCACTTCGGCGACGTTTATTGCTAACTCGACGGCGGTTCAGGAGCTTTTCACTCGCACGTCGCAGCAGTTCAGCTCCATGTTCAAGGCAAAGGCCTTCCTGCACTGGTACACTGGTGAGGGTATGGATGAGATGGAGTTTACTGAGGCCGAGTCCAACCTCAATGACCTTATTGGAGAGTACCAGCAATATCAGGAGGCGGGTATTGACGACGAGGTCGACGAGGGATACGACGGTGCCGAACATGAAGAGGACCTTCCAGCAGAAAACGAAGACGGCGAGTACTAATTTATCTAGAATTGAAAAGTAATAATATCAAGTTTTTTTTTTTTTTGGACTATTCATATCAGTACCATACATCTGCCCGCTAAGCCTACCCCTTTGTGATCTTGCAAATAAGATCTGAGCCATCAATGGAGTCGCCCTCCTTGACCATCACTGACGCAACCTTGCCCGAGCTTTGGGCCGAGATCACCATTTCCATCTTCATAGCCGAAAGAACAACGATCGGGTCGCCCTTCTTAACCTCAGTACCGTCGTGAACCCTGACCTCGACGACAACACCAGCCATGGGGGCGCCAACCTCGCCAGGGTTGTGGGGATCAGCCTTGGGGCGTGACACCGTCTCGACAGCAGCATTGATGTCATCAACGGTAACCTTACGCATCTCGCCGTTGAGCTCAAAGAAGACTTCGCGGGTACCAGTCTGCTGCGACAGCTCACCAACTGCCATGCACTTCAGAATGAGAACCTTGCCCTGCTCAATCTCCACCGAGAACTCCTCGTGAAGGTTCGGCGCCTGGAGGAAGTACTTGGTGGGAAGCACGCTCAGATCGCCGTACTTGTCGAGAGTCTTGCGGTAGTCCTCAAAGACCTTGGGGTACATCGAGTACGACGCCAGATCACACTCAGTGATGGTGCCACCCAGTCTCTTCTCGAGATCTTCACGGATGGCCGCGAAGTCAAGTGGCTTGAGAGACTTGCCGGGCCGCTCCGACAACTTCTCGCGCTTGCCTTGGAGCACGTCAGTCCGCAACGGCTCTGGGAAACCTCCGTATGGCTGGCCCATAAGACCCTCGAAGAAGTCCAACACGGAGCCAGGGAAATCAAGCGACGACGCCCGTTCCTTTACATCCTCTGGCGATAGCTTGTTGGATACCATAAACTGGGCCAGGTCACCGACGACCTTGGATGTCGGGGTCACCTTGACAATATCGCCCAACAGCTGGTTGGCCTGCTCGTAAGCGCGCTTCGTCTCCTTCCACTGCTCGCCGAGACCAACTTGTTGCGCTTGGAAGATGAGGTTGGTGAGCTGACCACCGGGAATCTCATGCTGGAAGACCTCAGGGTCAGGGCCCTTGAGGTCAGCTTCAAAGCACGAGTACAGCAACCTCATCTGAGACCAGTACGAATCGATCTCCTTGAGATGCTCGGGGTTCAGGCCAGTATCGATGGAACCCTGAAGCGTAGCCATGATGGCGGTGATGGACGGTTGCGACGTCATGCCAGACATGGAATTGGACGCGGCGTCAACCACATCAGCACCACTGAGCGCTGCACGGCTCATAGACGCCACACCAATGCCGGCAGAGTCATGGGTGTGGACGTGAATTGGCAGATCCGGATGGCGCTCACGAATCGCACCAATGAGCTTTTCAGCAGCAGCCGGCTTGAGGGTGCCAGCCATATCCTTGATGCCCAGGAAGTGGGTGCCCATTTTGACAATCTCGTCGACTGTCTTGAGGTAGTAGTCGAGGTTGTACTTCTTGTCGGGGTTCAACATGTCACCCGAGTAGCAGACAGTAGCCTCGACGACACCACCTGCCTTCTTGACAGCGTCGACACCCACCTTGAGCTGGTCGAGGTCGTTGAGAGCATCGAACACACGGAAGATATCCACACCAGTGTCCTTTGCCTGCTTGACGAAGTGGTCGATGGCGTTATCCGGCAGCGAGGAGTAGGCCACTCCGTTGGCGCCGCGCAGCAGCATCTGGAACGGGATGTTCGGCACAGCTTTTCGCAGCTTCCGCAACCGGTCCCAGGGGTCCTCGTGCAAGAATCGCATGGCGACATCAAACGTTGCGCCACCCCAGCACTCCAGCGCAAATGCGCCCTGCAGAGCGTGTGACGTCTGGTGAGCTATGTTTAAAAGATCAATCGTGCGGACACGCGTGGCGAGCAAGCTCTGGTGGGCATCGCGCCAGGTTGTGTCCATGATAAGTGTCCCTTTGTAGTTTCGCACTGCCTTTGCGAACGCCTCAGGGCCCTCCTCCACGAGGATGTTGCGCCAGCCCTTGGTGCAGGGCTTGGAAACATCAATGGGCTTGCCAGACTCGTCGCGCAGGGTGGGCAGGACAACATCCGTTTTGAGCTTGGGCAGGCCAATCTGGCCCTTGATCTGCGATCCATTGACAGCCAGGTCTCCTAGATATGCCAGCAGCTTTTGAGCGCGGTTCTGCGATGTCATCATCTCAAACAGAGACGGCGTGTCATCGATGAAAGTAGTCCAGCACTTGCCCTGAATGAACGTGTCGTGGGTCAGCAGGGCGAGCAGGAAGGGAATGTTCGTCTTGACGCCACGGATGCGGAACTCGACAAGGGCACGGAGCATCTTCCGGCGAGCAATCTCGTAGGTCGAGCCACTGCAGGAGCACTTGACCAACATGGAGTCGTAGTGCGGGGAGATGATGGCACCAGCAAAGCCGTTGCCACCATCCAGGCGCACGCCGTTGCCACCGGCTGAGCGATATACCTCAATCTTGCCAGTGTCGGGCTGGAAGTTCTTGGTGGGGTCCTCAGTGGTGATACGGCACTGGATCGCAAACCCTCGGGTGGTGATGCGCTCCTGGGTAAGACCAAGCTGTTGGAGGGTGGCACCAGCAGCGATCTGAATCTGAGCAGCCACAACATCGATGCCGGTGATCTCCTCGGTGATAGTGTGCTCCACCTGGATACGGGGGTTGATCTCGATGAAGTAGTGGCGGTTCTTCTCGTCTACAAGGAACTCGGCCGTACCGGCGTTGCGGTAGTTGGCAGTCTCGGCCAGCTTGACGGCGTCGGTCAGAATAGCGTCGCGCACCTCAACAGGGAGGTCCTTGGCAGGAGCGATCTCGACCACCTTTTGGTGGCGGCGCTGGACGGAACAGTCGCGCTCGAACAGATGCACAACGTTGCCGTGGTTGTCAGCCAGGATCTGAACTTCAATGTGCTTAGGACGGTCGAGGAAACGCTCAATGAAGCAGGTGCCGTTACCGAACGCCGACTTGGCCTCGGACGACGCACGGAGGAAAGCGTCGCCGATGTCCTCGCCCTCGCGGACGACACGCATGCCGCGACCGCCACCGCCGAAGGCGGCCTTGATGATGACAGGGAAGCCGTACTTCTCGACAAACTCGCGAGCCTGGGAGGCGTCTTCAATGGGGCCAGGGGTGCCGGGCACGACGGGGACGCCGCACTTCTCGGCGAGGTGACGAGCCGAGACCTTGTCGCCGACGGCGTCAATGACGTGGTGGGGCGGGCCGATCCAGGCCATGCCTGCCTCCTCGACCTTCTTGGCAAACTCGGAGTTTTCAGAGAGGAAGCCATAGCCGGGGTGGATCATGTTGACATCGTGGGCCTTTGCGATCTTGATGATCTCGTCGATCTGGAGGTAGGCCTGGACGGGAGTGAACTCGCCACGGGCGCCGATCACGTAGGCCTCGTCTGCCTTGAGACGGTGCATCGAGAGCCGGTCCTCGTGGGAGTAGATGGCCACGGTCTGCATGGACAGTTCATGGGCGGTGCGGAAGATACGGATCGCTGTGTTAGCAGTGGCCACCGGGGTGCCACCGAGGCCGAGCCTGGGCGGAGTCCGCGCCGGGGAGGTGCACGATAATTTGCCGGGACGGCCCGGAGCAGGTGCATGGAGCGACGGGCAGGGGATGATAGCGAATGAACACAAGTGTAAGGCCGTGCGATGAGATCTACCCCGGACTGCGGGCCCCCGCAATTGTCGGGTTCTCTTGCATCTAGCGGCTGGCCGCCACGGGCCGATTAACGGGGGTGGGCTGGCGCGGCGCTGGCGCGGACCGATAGCCGGGACGGGGGATACTCACGGATTTCACCACGATTGGCGACTGAGTTAGCGATCAGACGAGGAGGAGGCCGCGGCAGCGGCTAGAGAGGCCCATACACACCCAGAATCTTGTTCATGGGCCCCAGGATGATGGACGAGTTCCGGAGGCCCTCAATGCCCTTGCGAGCCTCGGGCTTGGGGTCCTTCTTGCCGTCAGACATGTTGCTCGACTGGCTGGCTGGCTGGCTGGCTGGCTGGCTGGCTGGCTGGATTCGTTGCGCTTTATAGGATTGGTCGTCGCAATTAATACTCCGGGCGTGCTTCGGCTCTGCTTGTCGTGGACACTGCAGTCTAATGTTCGATGGGCCAGAGTGCACTCGGGGAACCTTATAAAGCAGGTCGTCACGGGCTGGACCCAATGTGACGAAATGTATCTACGCTGGCTGGTGGGCGGCTCGCCCGAACTGGCCGAGCGGGCCGTCTCGGCCGTCCCGTCGCGCTCGCGGCCGGGGCCCGAGACCTGACGCTACATTGAGTATATTATGCCTGTTGCGGCCATTTTTTTCTGGGGTCCAACATCATTGGCTGGTCCCTGGCGACCGTTGGCTCCCCGCCACGGCCTGCAAAATAGACACCCTCGGTGGCCGGGTCCATGGGCTCGCCAGTAGCGAGGTCGATCCCCACCGTGTGTCCTGCTGCCTGCTCGTCCTCAGCGGCGGTCAG
>JANJPH010000192.1:0-19922 GCA_030407195.1 [Candida] tunisiensis
GTCCTTCGGCATAGTGGCGATGGGATTCAACATTCTCGTGGCTCCCAGCAACGTGGCCCGCGCCATTCGACAACAAGGCAAGTCCCTTGGATCGGCAGTGCAGGGACTCCTACCGTTCATATTCTTTTACGCATCCGTTGGGATTTGGCTCTACGTGAACCCTTCCGTGCTTTATGATTTCTTCATCCCCTACATGTTTGTGGTAGGGGCAGTCGGTGCCTTCAGTGTAGGACGAATCATCACAGCTCACGTCACTAACCAACGTTTCCCTCGGCCGCACCCCTTGTACCTACTTCCTTCTCTCTGCATTGTTGTGCATCTCGTCGGTAAGAGCCGGGGCTGGGACACCTACGTGACCACTACGGCGACGGTATGGGGCTCTCTTGGGTTTAGTGTGGCTCTATACGGTTGTTTTGTTGCCGAAGTGATCCGTGACATCACCGATTACCTTGACATCTACTGCCTCAGCATCAAGTATCCCAAGCACACTGAGGAGAAAAAGAGCAGGTGAATAAAGTTGCTTGTACTGTCCTCAACCGGATACAGAGAGTCTGTGACCCATTCCGTTGACTCCCTTGTTGTGCCCGAAGTAAGCCAAGATAGTAGGAGGGCTTGGGCGGCGGCAAGTGCAGTCAGGTGTTCGAGAGAAAGGCTATCAATTGATTCATTGCACTGCGTCAGATTTGTAGGCACGACTGTTTTGCACCCGCAAAACTGCCTTGGTTGTATCGCGAACTCTTCCACAGGATATTGCCTTTAGCCAATAGATTCCCACCATTCGTCCTTATTGCCATCATCCTTTCTTTGCCACGACGACGCTGAAATGAAGGTCGCCCCATACAATTCACGAGCTTCTACCCCTCCGCAGTTTAGCGTCATGAACGCCACCTAGCATCGGAGCTAACTGCCAGTCAGCGAGGGACGTGGAGTGACTACATCTATCGGTTGATATTTGCACACAACATTTTAGGTATAGTGAATCCTGGCTACGCTGTGAGGAGACAAGCTAGCATAAGTGTATTGCCATCTCAAGCCGATATATAGTGTGAAAGGCACCTGGAGTGTACATTTCAGCTGGATAGAAACTTCTTCCGCGCTCCATCTCACAACGTGTTTTTGATGATGATAATTACAAGTAGTACCGCATGAGAAAACGTTCTCCCATGGCAGACAGTAATCAGTTCGTATATGGCTCTATGCTGTCATTTATTTGCATTCCGAACAGATCGACCAAGATCTAAGGTGATTGCAGCCAGTCAACCGTGAAACGAACTGCTGTCAGGTGCTACAACCTGTACCAAACGTTCGTACGCAATGAATTCACTGTTCAATAGCCATTATGGACATCATGGTCGACAATTTGCCAGGCTAACCCGACCGTACCAAAAATGTGCCTCATGCATTGTTTAGCCAGCATGTACCATCATGGTGGCCAAACATCAGTGCCTACATAGTGCAAAGACGAGCAGTGTCGTATTAGCAGTAAGAGCGTGTATTCAGCGTCGATACTATTTACATAACGTACAAATGCTCGCCGCATTAAAGCGAGCCCTGCGGCTGTTGAGTGTTGCCCTCGAATGCACCAGGCGCAAGTACCTCGTTGCTGCTCTGAGTGAGCTTCATCTCCTTCTCCATCTCAGTGAGCTGCTGTTCCGAGATGATGGAGAGGGACAGAGGCACGCCAAGCAGGAGCGCGCTCGTGGTCACAACCCACAGGATCTTGCCGCTGAGGCTGGCGCCGACGCTTGTCCAGCTATATACCTTGGAAGTGGCGCTCGCGATCCGCTCTCTATGCTGAGGGGGCACGACGTCCTTGAGTGCGACTAGGCGCTCCATCAGGGTCTCGTTCAGAATGTCATCCTCGTCGTCGCTCTCGACGTCAGAGATTTCGCTCTCCGTATCGCTGTAGTCGCCGTCGTCCTCCTCCACGATGATCTTCTTCTCGTCGAGGAAGAACTCCTCGCTGTCGTCGTTGATTTGCGTCAGCTTAACCATCTTATCCTCGGTCGTCGCAGTTGCGTTGCTCGCCTGTGGTGCCTTTGCGTGAAAATTCCTACTTCCAGGTCACGTGCAGAGGGATGGTAGCGATCCTCCTGCAGGGGCTCGCATGGAACGTGCATGATCTTATCGCGTTGAATTGGGTCATCTCGAACGCCACCAGCCCATTGCTTTACGGTTCTGAACGAGATCCCGTCCGGCCCATGGTGAGCAACGTGTTGAGGGCCATCGTGGCATCACGACAGACACCCTTCCACGATGCCGACCTGGACTTGGACCTGGACCTGGCGTACATCACCCCGCAGATCATTGTCTGCTCCATGCCCACAAGCGACAGAGTAAAGTCCCTCTACCGCACTAGCTTGTACGACCTTCTGCGGTTTCTCGAGCACCGCCATCCCGGTGCATGGCGTGTCTGGAATTTCAGAGCCGAGGGAAAAGGCTACTGTGACGACGAGCTGAACCACAGAGTTCACTTCTTTCCCTTCCCAGATCATAACCCGCCAGCATTCCATCTCTTCGCTACTGTGATCGCAAGCATAGAGCATCATCTCTCACATAGTGCTGAGAGCGTCGCAGTGCTCCACTGCAAAGCGGGCAAAGGCCGCAGCGGGACCATGGCTTGTGCGTACCTAATCATGAAGTATGGGCTGTCAGCAGATAAGGCAATGGCTGTATACGAGCAAAAGCGAATGCGCCCTGGTTTTCGTGGCATCAGCATTCTGAGCCAGCGACGATATCTCGGCTATCTAGAGGAGTATTGCCTTGGTGGCCGTGAATACAGTCCAACGCGGATCCGTGTCGAGTTCGTGCGCGTATGGCATTCCAACTGCAACGATCTCGTGATCGGACTCGCTGAGTTCGCGAACGATGGAAGCTCCATTGTGGAGCGACTCCGTCTCGGCCCAGAGCACGTCATACGCGTGACAGGGGACATGGCCATCTACAAGCCGGATGATCGGGTAGTGACGCTGCATTCGGACGTCCGCATCAAGTGTGACCTCCACTGCACCCGATTAAGTCTGCCAGTTACCTACGCCACTGGCACTGCATGGTTTAACGCTTACTTTGAGGCACGTTGGAATTCCGACGGCCCAAAAGGCCGCCTTGTAGCAAAGTGGGCTGATTTTGACGGGTTCAAGGGTACTTCGACCAAGGGTGCACCAGCGTTCGAGAAGATAGAGGTACTGTATCATATTATTATGTAGCCTCTACGTCTATTCAACCGCCTTTTTGTGTGTCCATGCGTTGCCACGCTCCCTCGACGATTTTGCGGACGAGGTTCAGCGCGCCAGAAGTGGCTTTGTCGGCACGACAAGCGTCAGGCGAGTAAGGCGGGTCTATTCTGACCTCATCGACGACGATGATTGATTTATCGTGCCACCGGCAAGGCAGAGTTTTGTGTACAGTGTCGAAGATGAGCTGGGCATCACGCGAAACTCCTACTCCACGAGTCACCTTCTCGCGCATGATGCCGTTGGCAACCTGACTCTCCTTCTTCTGGACTGACTGGAGATTGACGGCAGAAATGGGCGGTTGAGCGCTGCCGAACCCCGAGCGGATCGCGCTGTCACGCTTCTCCGTAGCAGTGATCTCTTTGATGAATGACTGCTTGATGATGCGGTAACTTGGTCGCTCCTTCTGGTTGTCGCGGCCCGAGCCCTGTCCATCTGAAGCCTGGTCCTCCTCGATGGTCAACGTGGCAGTGATCGGGCAGTAGGCGTAGACCTTGCCCGTGACAGTCGTGTCAAGGACAGTGGTGGCGCGGACGCGCACTCCAATCAGCCAGTCCAGCGCGCTATTCATGGCTCCGTTCAGGCTAGCGGCACGCCATTCCACGCCTCCCCGGTCGCTGCCCTTTTTCTGCCAGCTGCGTCGCGATGCGAAAATTTACTCCCTTGGCCACCCCAGAAATGGCACAATGACGACCCTTGACGCGGAGGCGGAGCGCGAGGCCTCGGCCAAGGAAGCCGCTCAGGACATCGAACTCGACCAGGAGGAGTTCGTCCCGGCGGGCGGCTTGACCGATGAGCAATACAATGAGAAACTGCGCTCCAAAGCCGAGGAGCTGGCCCAGCGGGAGCCAGAGATGCCACGGTTCAACTATGTCTATCGCGATACAGAGGGACTCGCTGCAGAACTAGAGGAATGGTTCGTCTACGAGGACAATCGCGTGTTTGCAGAGAACAAGACGTGCTTCGATCGACTCTGGGAGCATCCTACGCGGTGGCGAAACACCGACCACTCGACCCAAGAGGAATTTGTGACAGATCTTCTTGACCGTGCCGAGGCGACAGGCTGCGATACGGACGCTGACGACAAGCACGCTGCGTTATCGGCCTTGTGCTACATCGCAGAAGGTACATATGGTGAGTGCTCTGGCGAGAGCGACCAATTGGAGCAAATCAAACAAAACTGCAAGCTTCTATACAAATGTGGTGCAATTGAGCCAATCTACGATAACATCCGGCTTCTTGTCATGGCGAGGTGTCCGGAACAATTGTCGAATCACATGCCAGAGTTTGTTCATTCAGACGACTTGTCACCAAGCGAGCAGCAGAGGCAACAGCGGCAATCTCTTGAACTCTTTTTATCTCTGACGATATTCTACTTTATCCTTGAGACGCATCGTGGCGATACAGAATTCGCGCAAACTTTGGCAGACTTTGATCCGCCAGTTCTGTCATTTTTTGTGAAGACTGTAGCGCGCTTGCGCTGGGGTGGAGCGTCAGATCTGCCTCTACGCAATTTGATTATGACCCTTTGGAAATGCATTCTGTGCATTTTCGGTGGGCAGGATGCACTGGAGCGGGTGAAGGACTACTCATACTCAGTATATGGCCTCGAGCGGACATCGCGGGACCCCAATGAAGTCACTGCGTCGCCAATAGACTACCATGCGTTTCGCGAGGATATAATCTCCCGGTTCCCAGCCTATGTACCGCCCCCGAGCCAACTGCCGGCCACGTTCGAAAACAACACCAGTTTGACTCACTTCATCCAGATTCCGCGGCCTA
Source organism: [Candida] tunisiensis (assembly GCA_030407195.1). NCBI lineage: Eukaryota > Fungi > Ascomycota > Dipodascomycetes > Dipodascales > [Candida] tunisiensis. The sequence continues at coordinate 5,016 of JANJPH010000192.1, forward strand.
TGAATGCGCAGGCTGCCAATGCCGCGTTGCCACCACCCACGGTGCATATAGCAACACCAGCACCGTCGCCCCCAGCCTCTCCCGTCGTCATTCCTGGGCAGAAAGTGAAAAAGTCTACGTTTCAAACGAACCAGAGCTTTCCATTCATATATCCAAGCGACAGTACCTTGAGCGAGGTCCCTTACAGCATTCAAGAGGCAGGAGAGCTGTTTGCTTCACGGGTGCGTAATACGCCTGCTCTGAAGCAATTGTGGGATGAACGCGACAAGTTTATGCAACAAGAGCGAGGTTGGACCGTGCCAGCGCCTGCCACAGGAGATAAAGAGCCCGGCGATTGTCCGGAAGAACTGATTCTTGCGCGGATCGAGGAGTTTTATCGCGATTCCTTGACGCACATGAACTCCTTCGTGATAGTGCTGCTCAAAGTTATCCTAGCCAGCATTAGCTTTCGCTCCGGTGGTGAAGAAGCAGACGAGGGAGCTCCTGAGGAAGCCGACATTGCGCGAGCTAAGGAAATTACATTGAAAGCCGTCTCCGGGATACTCTACCTCCTCACCAAATGGCTGAAAAGGTCCCACATTCTCAAGAAGGAGTTTTTCACGACGCTTCTCTTCGACTCGCGGTACTATTTGCTGGTTTACAAATACTTTTATTCCCACGACGTGTCAGAACGCGTTACACGACGCGTGGACTTGCAGTCCCTTGGCTTTTTTGCGGCTTGCTCTGAGTTCTCAACACAAGGGACCAATGGCACAAGCTCGCCTGACACTGAGGTGGATACTGCTCGGAGTGATACCGTGAGCGCATCTGCAAGTCGTTACTTCTTCTCTACGATAAACTTGGTCACGGTGCTGCGCGCCATGATTAGACGTAAGACTCAGCGCATCATTGTGGTGGCCGAGCTGCCTAGCGAAACGCTCAAGAAGGCCCTGTCCGTGTATCAAGAGGATGTGTGGCGATGTGTGCTGGAGATATTCAAAGAGCAGGTCCCGTACAATGGCCGCAAGTGGAAGTACAACAACATGGACCTGGTGTCCGCGATTTACCTCCATTGTAGGATGGATCTGCGCGATGACTGGCTAGTCGGCGGTGATCTATCGGCATCGGTCGATGACGCCTATCCGCAGGAGGTGGCGGTGCGCGCACTCACGCAGTTCTACAACTGCCGGCGATACCCAGAGCAAATGAAAGAGCTGGGTTTTGAAAAAACGGACCCAGACTTTTTCGCTCAGGAGCTCGAGGCCATATCATTGGAAGCTAATCTGTGAGCCCGTGTTGCACTCTACAATGTATTTTATGACCTGACTTCCCACGCCATTCTAGCTTGAGTGGCAAACGAGGGCTCACAACCGGAGGGCTCACGACCTGAGATTAGCGCGACACGACGCGTGCCAACCATGAACAATGAATGGCTCGTGGAGGTGACCGGCAAAGTCGTGGACGCCGCTACGGAGGGCCGATCTGTGGATGCAGTGCAGTGGCAGGCACTGCTTCAGTCGTGCGTCCGTACGCTCGACTGGGACGACACTCCAGGGCCTGACCTTGCCCATGTTCGGGGCCGTATATACACTTCTCTCCTTGATACGGACCCGACTCGAGCACGTCAATTCGCACACTTGGCGCAGCGACTGGCGGACGCTCGTGATAATGGTGCGATGAAACGGCCAGGCGCATTACTCGAGTTTCTCGCCGCAATGGAGCGGGCTCAGGAGAGCACCTCTCGTAACTCCTTTCAGCCTATACCGGAGAGATTCGAACCGGAGCAGACATTGCCAGTGCCGAAAACGGTACCCGTGGATGGACCACAGTTCTATGACCGGGAGCTTCTGCGCGATTTGCCATTTGCGCTTCAAGGCGTAGCCTCGCAGACATACAAGTGGCGCACTACGGACAACGGTTCTCTGGGAGTGGAAGTCGCTCTCGATGACATCCCTGGCTCGACCTACGCTTTATTGCACCAGGTCCTTGAGCCCGGTTTGCTTTATCGAGCACTGAGCGAGGCTCTTGCCGGGAGGCGCGGAGGGGTGGTCCAGCAAGCACTGCACAGCGCCGTACAGGAGGAGCTCCAGCAGTATTTGCAGATTGTCGCGGTCGTCGAGAATGAGGTACGAGCGGAGTTGACACACGACCGACCACGAGGCACCTTTACTGTGCGACGCGCTGTGCAAGTACTGTACAGCGCCACCCTAGGCTTGCGACTTTTGTACGCAATTGTGGAGGAGGCGAAAACAATGAAGGGCGCTGGGGAGATACTAACGATGGCACATCGGTACTCGCACCATGGTGACTGCTTTGTTGCCGGTTTCGCGCGCAGATTGTTGCCCAAGCTGTCGGCCCCTTTCTATGAAATCCTGCACCGCTGGATTGCTCACGGTCAGCTGTCAGACCCGCATCGAGAGTTTTTCGTACAATTAGCCGATGATCGAGCAGTATGGGAGGGCAGGTTCAAGTTTGTTCCCGACTACGTGCCGGCATTCATGACCGAGGATCTAGCGCAGAAGGCGTTCCAAACGGGCAAGACGCTGTACTTTATCCGCACGGTATGCGGTGACCAAGCGTGGGTGGATCGAAGAGTGACGAAGACAAGAATCGAGCTTTCTTCGCTAGAGGGAGACATAGACGCTAGATACGGCGAGGTGGTGGCCCATCTGAACGAGCTGCTGGTCGATGAGCACTCAATGATGGCCCATCTCAAAGCACTCAAAGACTACATGCTAATGGGCAAGGGGTACTTTTTTCAGCAACTTATCGAACAGGTTGCTCCAGTACTGGACCGTCCAGCGGCGAGCTTGTATCGATTGACGCTCACTGCTGCTCTGGACAGTGCCCTACGGTCTTCAGACGCGCAACACGACTCTCCATCGGTGCTTCGCGCACTGGATGCTCGGATACTGGAGCTCGGCCATGGCGAAGTTGGGTGGGACGTTTTTACGTTGGACTATCGACTCGAGAAGCCTTTGGATGTGGTAGTCCTCGATGCACAGGCGCGCAAGTACTACCTCCAAGTTTTCAACTTTCTGTGGCGCTTAAGACGCGTGTCATTCTTCCTCACGATCGCATGGTCACGGGCGGCTACCGCTGAGCGGGGCGGCGTATTCCGATCCCTTTATGACCGTTATCAAGATGTGGCCGACGGCTGGACCGCGGCTCGCGAGACATGTGCGGCAATGGTGCACTTCGTGAACGAGCTGCAATACTACTTGACCTATGAGGTTGTGGAGTCGTCATGGGGAGAGCTTCAGGCCGAGTTGGCAGCCGGTGGTGGCGGCCTCACCGTTGATGAGACTCGTGACGCCCACCGACGCTATCTAGACCGCGTTCGTCACAAAGGCCTTGTCGGTGGTGAAAGTCTCATGTCTCAACTTCATGACCAGGTCAAAATGATGCTCGACGCCAAAGGCGTTGCAGATGAGATGCACAACTGCTGCGCGAAACTCTACCAGAGCCAGCCAGAAGCACACGAGCAATTTCGACGACTCGTGGATCGAATGGATGGCCTGCGGTCACAGTTTGTCGCAAGTGTCCAGCGGTTGGTCGCGCACCTTGCCGACCAGGAAGACGCAGAGATGCGGTTCCTTGGCGTTCGCCTCGACTTTAATCGGTTCTACAGCAGGCTAGGGAATGACATGCGATGATACTTGATCCCATTCTACGTCCAGGCGGTGACAAAATGGTAATAGCATCACTAATTTACAGAATCGTGCAAGAGTCGTTAGAACTTGGCGAAAAGGCTCTTTGCGAGCTCGACGCCGAGGAAGGTGGCGGCGTTGGCAGGGAAGGACCGGGCGAGAGCAGGGCCGATGCCCGGGAAGAAGGCCTTGATGCCGCCGCTGGCGTAGATGCTACGCGTCACGTGCACGAGACCGTGCTGTGTGTGGGATGACTGGAGGTTAGACTTGATGGTATCAATGGGGAACACAGGGATCCACATAACCACACCGGCCATACCACCAGCAAACATAATGGCCGGGAGCGACATGCTCTTGCCCTCAGGAGTCAGCTTACGCTTGAGATACTCGTAGGTGGCAAAGTACAGCGCAGAACCAGGACCGTCTCGAGCAAGGGTGGCGACAGAGCCGCGGAACACGGACCGGATGCCGCCGGTCTTGTACAGATGGCGCACCACATCAAACGCGCCATTGAAGTGAGGCTGGCCGCCTGCGCCTGCGCCGGTGGCAGCCTGGGCGGCGGTCTTCGCGGCGGCGGCCGCGGTGGTGGCAGCAGCCTTCTCTGCAGAGCTGGCCGCAGAGGCTGCTGCCTGGGTGCCCGCCTGAGCGGTGCTGGCAGCAGCCTTGCCGCCGGTGGCGACGGCCTTCTCCTGCTGGCCCTGGATCTGCAGGATAACCTTGACTCGCTCGAACGGCGCGGTGATGGCCGTCATGGGGATGGCGGAGAAGAAGCCAGCGGCCGCGATCTGGCCAATAGTGAGACCCTTCTTCTCGTCGACGGTGGTTGTGAGGCCGACGAGCTTCTTGCCGAGGTCGTAGCCCCAGAAGGACACAGCGAACATGGGTGTGACGCCGGCGAGCGGGGCGATCACGCCGCGGTAGAGGCCCGTGGCGCCGTCGCGAGCAATTGTCTTCCTGACGACGTCCAGACCGCCCGTGTACTGGCCCTTGGAGGTCTGGAGCCGGACCTTGACGAGATCAAAGGGGTGGCCGACGAGGACGGCGCAGACGCCGCCGAAGCCGCCGGCAGCGAAGCTCTCGAGCTGCTCGACGAGCTCGGATCGTCTCGGTTTGCCAGACATGGAGAGAGGTTGGATTGGAGGGGAGGGGGACGCCGACGGGTGCTTTAACGGTCTTTTATTCGTCGTGGGGATATTTCACATGTCACGTGGCGCTGTGCCTGCAGCCGAGGCCTCCCCGGAGATTCGCGATCCAATCAGTGGCCGTGGCGGGCGGGCAGCTCCGTTTGGCCGCCAGCCGAGTTTGGCCGAGGTGTAGAGTTTGTGAGGGGCCGGCCGGCAACCCGGGGAATCACATTCTCGGCGCGACTCAGAGTCATCAGGGGTCTGACAGTTACCTCCAGCGGGGGCCTGACGGTTGGGCGCATGACGCGACGCGTGCCGGACACGAGCGGCCGTTGGCAGGAGGCCGCTGGCCGGAGGCAGCCGGCCGGCCGGCCAGCGCGGCCACGTCGGCCCGTCGGCCCGTCAGCCATCGCCGACCGGCTCGAGACGTCAAACACTAAGCTTTACTATGTACACTAGACGTGGATGTCGCGGATGTTGGGGTTGGCGTACACCTCCAGCATGCGGTGGCCCTTGCGGAGCAGGTGCTCGATGGTGGCAAAGTCCCGTCGCTCGATGGACGTGGCGTACCGCTGGAACTCGTGGCGGACAAAGGCCCGGAAATGCGCCTGGTTCTCGGGCGGCTTGCGGGCCACTTCCCTGAGACATTTTCGGTACAGCGACAGCACTGGGTTAGGTACCGTCCGGGCAAGAGGCCGAACGGCTGCTGGTACTCACCGTCCCGCTGGAGCCCCGTGCGCCTCATTCTACTCCGTCACTTGCGCCGCTCGGATTATTCGCACTGGCTCGGCCGGCTCATCCTGCGCCGTTGTTTGCACTTGGCCGATCCGCTGGACGACCGCCATGCCCCGGCTTACCCTGCCAAATATGGTATGGTTGCCGTTGAGCCAGGGCGTGGGCGCCAGGGTCACAAAGAACTGGCTGCCGTTGGTGTTGGGGCCCGAGTTGGCCATCGAGAGCACGCCCGCGCCCGTGTGGCTCAGGCCCTTGTGGATTTCATCCTCAAACGTGCCGTCTTTGTTGTGCGTGTATATGCTCTGCCCGCCCCGGCCTGTTCCGGTCGGGTCGCCGCCCTGGATCATGAAGTCGCGGATGACGCGGTGGAACACGGTCCCGTCGTAGTAGCCGCTCTTCGCGAGCTGCAGAAAGTTCTCGCACGTCTTTGGCGCGTGCCGGTCGTACAGCTCCACGCGGAATGTCCCCAGGCTGGTCTGGAGCTCTACCTCCGGCATGGCGTTCTGTGTTTGTGTTCTGCTGTTCTGTTCTATACGTTCTATGCGATCGACCTGTCGTGCTATTCCGGTATTCTACTGTTCAACTCTTCTAGTGTTCTAGGGTTCTAGTGTTGTAGGGTTCTAGTGTTCTAGTGTTCTCCTGTTCTGCTGTTCTGCTGTTCTGCTGTTCTGCTGTTCTGCTGTTCTGCTGTTCTGCTGTTCCGTTCTCCTGTTCTAATATTGTACTGTTCTACTGTTCTACTTTCTACCTGTTCTACCTGTTACATCTCTTCCTACCTGCTCTTTTCCTGTTCTATCGCACAACACATTCTGCGCTGAACAGACTCTGGTCGTTCTGCGCAGAACAGCCCCGTTCTGCTGCGTTGCCCCGGACAGACTCGCTAGAACAGACCGCCGCGCAGACAAGTTGGGAATTGCAACACCGCAACCATGGGCATCTTGGAGAAGATCCAGCAGATCCAGGAAGAGCTGGCGCGGACCCAGAAGAACAAGGCCACCGAATACCACATTGGCCTGCTCAAAGGCAAGCTCGCCCGGTACCGGCAGCAGCTCCTTGAGCCCGCACCCGGCTCCCAATCGTCAGGCGGGACGGGCTTCGAGGTCAGCAAATCTGGCCATGCCCGAGTCGCCCTGATCGGCTTCCCGTCGGTCGGAAAGTCGTCTCTTCTCAGCAAGGTCACAAAGACCAGGTCGGAGGTCGCCCAGTATGCCTTCACCACGCTGACATCTGTCCCAGGTGTCCTCGAATACAACGGCGCTGAGATCCAGATCCTCGATCTGCCAGGCATTATCCAAGGCGCCTCGGAGGGCAAAGGACGCGGCCGACAGGTTGTTGCCACCGCCAAGACAGCCGACCTCATTCTCATGGTGCTGGACGCCACTAAGCCTGATGAACAACGGCAGATCCTGGAACGGGAGCTTGAGGCCGTAGGCATTCGACTGAACCGCGAGCCGCCCAATATCTCGTTCCGAATCAAAAAGACCGGGGGGATCAAGTATAATGCTGTGTCGCCACCCAAGTATCTGGACGAGAAGATGGTGTTCAACATTCTCAAGGAGTACAAGATTCACAACGCCGATGTTCTCATCCGCGACGACACTGTCACAGTGGAGGACTTTATCGACGTTATCAACGCAAAGCACCGCGTCTACACCCCTTGTGTCTACTGCTATAACAAGATCGACGCTGTGTCTCTGGAGGAGACAGACCGTCTGGCAAGGCAGCCTCACTCTGTTGTCATTTCCGTGTCTATGGGGCTGGGCATAGATGATATGCTTGCTCGCATATGGCAGGATCTGAGTCTGCTCCGGATCTACACAAAGCGGAAAGGCGTGCCGCCAGACTTTTCGGAGCCTATGGTGGTACGCAAGCAGGCCAACTCGATCGAAGACGTGTGTGACCTCATCCACCGCGACTTCAAGTCCAAGTTCCGCTACGCTCTGGTGTGGGGCGTGTCAGCCAAACACTCGCCGCAAAAGTGCGGCATGGGCCACCGCATCGGCGACGAAGATGTTGTGTACATTGTAACAAAGTAATAGTCTATTTACAGCATTATTCATGGGCCCGTCACAGTTGTCTCTCACTTTTTGAGGCCTCCACGCTTCTCTAGGAAGTCTTTTGCCTCGTTGATCTTGGTGGCGATGTACGGGGAGCCGCCCCGGTCAGGGTGGTTGAGCAGCATGATCTTGCGGTGGCTCTCCTTGAGCTTGGCCTTGGACAGCGAGCTCTCGCGCAGGTTGAGTATCTGAAGTGCCTCTTTGGCGTTCATTTTGGGCTCAAACCCGCCGACGTAGAACGTCTTCCCCGCTCGGTTCTTCATCATGCCTTTGATGAAGATGAACCCGACGAGCCCGCCAAAGGCAGAGATGAAAGGGTGGTTCCCCACCCACTCGCCAGCGTTCCCGATCGCCCGCTCCACGCTGCTTTCTTCCCGCTGGCCCTCCATGTTTATGCCTTGCCTCTCTTGTCCGTTCTCGACGAAATTTCAGCCCTGCCCGGGTAACCACGGGGCTATGCGCCGCACGGGCTGAGGGGCTCACGACCGGGGGCTCACAACCTGAGAGACGGCCCCAAACCGAGGCTCACGACCAAGGGGCTCAAGACCTTGTTAAGCCGCACACGCCGTGCGGCGAAGGCTCACGACCTGGCAGCTGAAATTTTTTTTTATCTCGCATACATCAACCACACACACAGTGGCGCAAAGGACGAGAGCAGTACCACGGCGATGCGGATCCACAACTGCCACTTTTGCTCGTCGCCAATATATCCCGGGCACGGGATCATGTTCGTCCGGAACGATGCCAAGGAGTTTCGGTTTTGCCGGTCCAAGTGCCACAAGAACTTCAAGATGAAGCGGAACCCACGCAAGCTCAAATGGACCAAGGCGTTCCGAAAGGCGGCCGGCAAGGAGATGGTTGTCGACTCCACGCTCGCGTTCAGCGCCCGCCGCAATGTCCCTGTCCGCTACAATAGAGAGCTCGTCGCAACGACCCTTCGGGCGATGGGCCGGGTGGAGGAGATACGCCAGCGGCGCGAGCGTGCCTTCTATAAGAACCGCATGCGCGGCAACAAGGCACGGCAGCTTGAGGAAGACAAGAAGCTCGTGGAGGCTAATCCTGAGCTCCTGCGCATCCGCGACGTCGAGCTCAGAAGGAAGGCTGAGAAGGAAGCTGTCGAGGTGTCGGAAGTGTCGGATGAAGAGATTGAGGAAATGTCCGCCGACGAGGAGTCTGAAGAAGAGGCACAGAAGGTCGCCATCAAGGTCAAGAACAAGCGGAAAACAAAGCAGCGGAACGCAATGGAGGTCGATTAGGCAACTCCTATGTACATTAACGTCTAGTTATCTATCTTTTTTTGCATGACAGTCTTTGTGTCTGGGGGCATTTTGCGTAAGACACAGGCGAAGCCTCCTCCTACAACGAAACGTCCAACTTTCGGGCGGCAAACCCAGCCCTTTTCGCCTGTAGACCTGATCGTCGCGCGACGGACGTCCCACTCGCGCATGGACCCGCCCATGCCGGGCTGAAGCTCGGCCACCCGAGTGGATGAGAGTGCAATCTCGGGGTCGCGTGCGACCGTCTCGAGGGCAGCTTGTATCTGCGATATGCTTGGACAGAACAGCACCAGGGGCGCGTCTTGGATCAGCGCTTTCGACAGCTCCTTTAGATGTGCCTCCGGCTCTGGCATGTCTAGAAAAGCTGCTGACAGGAACGGCGTTACAGACTCCTGCGGTGGCGCGGGAGAGGCTGACACACAGTCTACGTCTGGCACATTGTCTTGTCGGATTCCCTCCGTTTTGTCTGACGACTGCCATAACCGAAGGAAGTCTGCTGGGCTGTCAGCACGGTGGAAGAGAACATCAGAGGCATACTGGCCTCGCCTGAAGCGTGTGACGTTGGCTATGCCCTGCTCTAAATGGCGATCTCGCCTATCAAGCGAGTGGAGCACGCCGTAGCCATGGATCGCCTTGCAAATCGCCAGTGTCAGCGACCCGTGGCCTGTACCTGCCTCAAACACCTGGAATGGGCGTTCGTGCGTTGGCAGGCCGGCCACAGCGTCGGGTGGCGGCTGCAAATCGGCGAGTGCCACTAGGGATGCCGCGTCCAGCGGATATATTGGCTGCGCCTCGCGCCGACAGAGGATGACATAGTCTTCCAGGGTGGGATGTGTCGCAATATATCGTCCCTCGGAGCTCGTTGTGTAGAGTGTTCGCGGCTGGCATCCTACTAGCTCATCGTGCACGACTGCTCCATTAGCGGTGTCGGTCCGCTTCCCTTCACCGAGCGGCTTCGTAAGAATCGGCCTGTCCGGCTTGTAGATGTCGCGGAGCAGTACACAGTCGCCGTACTGGAACGTGCCTAGGTATCTGCGGCCACAGCCGGCCAGCCGCGGCGCTCGTATTGCCACCCTCTGGAGCGCTGACATCGACGTCGTCCTGTCACGTGAGCCAAATTTTCAGCCGCACCAACGGCCCGTTCGGTCGCCACACGACAAAGTGTCGTCGCTAGACGAATGACGACGTTGACGCGGATATCGCGAATCTATCAGGGTCCCCGTGCCGAGCCTCGCGCGCTGGCGTTCTACGGATGTGTTCGGAGCAGTATTGACGGGGTGTTCCATGTGGATGAGCTTCCAGGCTTCGAGCTCAGCCACGACCCGAACCAACGCGGCGTGTACAAGAATGTGGTGCTCCACATCACTGAACTGACGGATGACGTGCCACCTGAGGCGTATTGGGAGGGCCAGCGTGTTTTCATTCGCGCAGAGCAGGGCGTGGAGGGCAGATTCACACTACTGAGGATGGAGGTGGTTCCGGATCCCGAATCCCTAGCCGTGCCATGGGTCCTCAGGACGCTTGAGCAGCGCATAGAGCTCGTCGAAAAGCTGGCAGGCATGTCCAATGGCAATGGCTCATTACGCTAGTGTTCATTACTCGTACTACAGGGCAGAGGACCGCCCTAGAATGGCCGCCAATGCGGACTTGGGACAGGGTTGAGACTACTCTGGCCGTTGGTCGGCCCTGTTGGGTTGCCAAAGAACTGGTCCCAGATGGGACCCAGTGGCACCTCGGTTATCATGTCATACACCCGCAGGCTGTCAGTGCCCTGAGACACAGGCGCAGGATCCTGGTGTGTTGACAGCGGCCGCTGGATAGCAGCGGCGTCCCACACGGACCCATCTGGTGGCACGTCTGGCGACATATGCGTGGTCGTCCGAGTCGAGTCTGGCGACACTCCCTCCAGTTGTGCAGCGTTCTGGAACAGCTGGTCCAGATCCTCGGGCCACAACGCCTGGAAATAGGCTGGCGGTGTCGGCTGCTGTCCCGCGTTGTATGCCCCCGACAGGCTCTCTGGTGTTGGCCCAAGGTTTGGGTTTGGGCTCATTCCTGGCACGGAGCTTGGACTTGTCTGTGGCTGCGCGATGGAACTGATGGGTGTTAGCCGGGCAGCGCCATAATTTGAATCGTCACTATAAAGCTTCTTGTCGTGCGACACATTCTGAATGAGGCTCTCGAGATGTGGGTGCACGTACCGGCCTTGCTGCGCTGTAGCAGTACCCTCGGCCACCTCGTCGACGGTGGGAATCTGTGGCACCTGAACGACCGAGCCCCCTGCTGACCTCCCCGACGAGTGTGGAGCAGCTGGGGCCGTGGCCGGCGGGACACCCGATCCAACACCCCAGCAGAGCCGCAGGATGGCCGCCGTGAGCAGCGAAAAGATCCGGGCGCATCCCTCGGCGGCGTCACACCTGTCTTTCATGGACCGGAGCACTAGCAGACACGCTGCTGTGACGCCTTCAAAGTCTGATCGTGTCACCGAGTCGCGCACCGCCGGAGAGTTGTACACAGCGTAGAGGTACGACGTGCCGGCAATGAACAGGTTGTGCACGGCGACCCAGGTGTAGTTGATGCTTTTCCGCTGGTAGAGTCCTTGGTAGTGTCGGATGATGTGCTCCCCAGCGTTTGCGGTGATTGTGAAACTCTCGCGATCAGGCTTGCGGTTCATAGGCCCCAGCCCGTACAATAGAAGCCGGGTTTGATGGTAGTTGAGTTCGAAGAATGTCAACGTGAACTTGCAGTTCATCTGAGTAGGGGTTTTAGGGACATTGTTGTGCCACTGCTCCAACCGTTCGGCCATGGCCCTCTTCCACTCCTTGAAGTCCGTGAACGGACGGGTCAGGGAACCGCCGTCGTGAAGCACCCGCTGTATTTCTGCTTGAAGCTGCCGCAGATGAATGAAAGCCAGTGATACCGACTTGTAGGATGGGGTCTGGCGTTCCTCCGTCGAGTAGTCGCGCACGGTTCGCCGGCCGTCCGGCGCAACGTTGGACTCCAAGATCTGGGCATCGTCCAGACTGCTGGGGAGACCCACTTTTATCGACTCCTCAGGGATTCCAAATGGTCGCCCTAGGTAGACACAGATCTGCCGGTCCATGAGATAAGTGCACCAGAACAGCCGCCGCCGCATGTCAATCGTGAAAGCGTCGTATTGGCTCGTCCATGGCGTGTCGCCGGCGACGGTGCCACCTTCCCACGACTTGACGCCGCCCTCGTTGTGGAGCCCGAGGTCTACGCATAACCGCAGCGCAGCTCCCAGAATGTACCACACCCCAGGTTGCGATGGCCTCATGATGGAGTATAGGGCGGTGAGGAGGATGCCTTGCAGTGCCTCCAGCCGGTTCTGAGAATTGAACACTGGGTCGACGTGATTCATGGCTGCCAGCCGGAAGGACTCGGACTGCTGTGCCGAATACTGCTGGTTGTGGATCGAGGTAGCAATGCCAAACACCATATTCAGGAAAAAGAGCGCCGGCATCGGCTCGGTCTGCACGGGGGGCTTGGAGGCCGGGTTGCCTTTGCTGAGGGGACGGCAGTAGCGATAGTAATAGCAGTCCTTGTCGGCGATCTCGTCGAAATCGCCATTGTCGAGATCGCGGCTGTCTCGCCGCAGGACGGGAGAAGCAGAGTCCTCCGTCTTGACGAGATCGGAGTCGTCGCCGCCGTGCTGGCTGGAACTGTACCTGCGGCTGCCACTGAGGCTGCCGCGCTTTTTGCGGGTGCCGAGCTCGAGGTTTAGCTGGGTGTAGTCTGAGGCGAGCGACACGCCTGGCGAGAGCTTGCCGTAGATGGGCTCGTAGTACTTGACGATGAACTGCTCACGATGGAGGATGGGGATCTGCGGGTTCGCCTGTGAGAAGAACGCCACGAGATAGTTCTCGGCGACTCGCTTGGGCGGCAGGCGCGCGGGGGTGATGGATTGCTCGGGCTGCTGCTGCTGCTGGCCGGTGGTCGGTGTGTCCTTGTCGTTGGAGCTGCGCAGCTTGACGGCGCTGAGCAAGAGGCGTGCAAACGAGAGGCCCGAGCTTGTACCGAGGTAGCTGAATGGCGCGGTAGTCGCGGAGCGCACCGACACGGCGCCGACGGTGTTGAGCATGGAGTCGACGTCGGAACCCGAGGCGGCGGGGGGCTTTGGATCTGCGTTCTTGGGGGCGGTGGCGGGCTCCACGGGGTCGGCGACGGCCGATTCGGTGTCGCCGTCGACGGCGGAGCCGTCTGCCGGCTCGGGATCGATGCCTAGGCTTTTGAGCTGTTGCTCGAGGACCGCGACGCGCGACTCGAGGTGCGAGACGTAGCTGCGAGGGATGACACGGCCGGTGGCGGCGTCAATGCCTATGCACTCGACGCCGCGCTTGAGGCACTGCGAGCACGAGGGGAACTTTTGGTCGCACTTTGTCTTTCTGAGGCGGCAGCGCTGGCACGCGGATATGGCGCGGACAACTCCGGCGCCGGCTGGCGGCGCGAGGGGGCTCTGTGCGGCGGCGTGCTCGGACTCGGAGACGCTCTCGGTGCGGGCGCGGGCAGTGGCGGTCTTTGGGCGCTTTGGCGGCGCGGAGGCGGCGCCAAAGGAGGCGCGTTTGGCGGGCGGCGAGCCCATCGGGCTGCAGCGTGCGGGCCCAGAACGGGGCGGATCCGGGGCGGAGGCGCGGTGTGGGGCCACTGGGGCGGGTTCTGGGGGGTCGCAGGCCATTCCAGAGCCGGGAGGGTGTTGTGGCACGCCGCGAGGAGGCCTGGGTGTCGAGAGTCAGGGCCGTGAGCCGCCGCATCTGGCGCTGCGGGGCAGCCGGTGCGTTTTAACCCCACGCACGGCTGCGCGAGGGATCTTCGGAGACATCCGAGGGGGTGGGCGGCGGGTGCGGGAGTGCTTACGAGTGTAACAGGGGCCTGGGGCCTGGGGCCTGGGTGGCCGGTCTACGGCGTGTTTGTGTCCGGGCATTGTGTCCGTTCCCGGGGCGGTGAAATTTGTGCGGGGGCGGGGGCCGGACGAAAAGGCGGACGGCGGACGGCGGGCGGCGGACGGCGGACGAAAAGACGGGAATGGCGTATGGCGTAGGGGCTGGCGGCGTGGCGGCCAGCCGTCATGCCGGCAGGGCGCCAGGCCGGCGCGGTGGGCGATGGGCGGATCAGCGACCCGGGCAGACCAGGGCTGCCACATGTAGATGGCCTCGCTGAGGCGGGGTCTGGGGACGCCGTGCCGGACGCTGTGCCGAGAGACAGCTGCTGGCGCCCGAGACAGCAGCTCTGGGGTGCAGGCTGGCACGGGTAGGCAGGGGCCGTCGGACGGCACCGTAGGGCCGGCCGAGTCGTGCTGGCGAGTCCGGCCGGAACGGCCAGGAGTGGTCCTGGCTGCCGCTCAGCTGGCCAGTTGGGGAGACGCGGTCAGGAGTCGGGCTCTCGGAAGGCACACGCGAGTGCCGGCTGGCCAGAACAGCTCGGCAGCTCGGGACGACAGGCCAGGAGCGTGCTCGCCAGCTGCGATGAGCCGTCGGGGTTGTGCTCCAGCTGCCAGGAGCCGTAGGAGTCGTGCTCCTCAGCTGCCAGGAGCCGTAGGAGTCGGGCTCCAGCTGCGACGAGCCGTAGGAGTCGTGCTCCTCCGCCGGCCAGGAGCCAGCCGGCAGCCGTCGCGGCGACAGGCCAGGAGTCATACTCGAGCTTGCCGCCGCTGGCCAGAACCAGCTCGCAGCGTCGAGTGGCCGGTATGAGCGTGCTCGCTGAGCCAGCGGCCAGAACCCGGCTCTGTCGCAAGGCTCGGCCAGGCTCGGCCACCCTCCGCCAGGCTCCGGCCAGATCCCCTCCAACGCGTCGGCCAGACACCGACCAGCAAACAACACCGACCGGCCACCGCCCGACCACTGGCCGGCCACCCCGCCAACTACGCCGCCTGGGCCACTATACACACACCCGTCACCGCCCGCGCAGCTGCACCGCAATAAGCTGGAGACGCCAACGGCTAAACTTGCAAGACGGCGTAAAAGAGGCCGACGGACGCAGGGCGAGGTGGACCATGCGCTCGCAGGGCGCTGCCGGGCCGGCCGGCTGGCCGCGGGCTGCCTGGCCGCCAGGCCGAGATTGGAAGAGCACA